>VZRR01013060.1:893521-960040 GCA_013398015.1 Oreocharis arfaki
CCCGCAGCCCCGGCCCCCGCGCCGTGCCCTTTGCTGCCAAGAGCACGGAGCCGGGGCTAATTCCCCCAGATCAGCGGACACCGAGCCCAGCACCTCGCTGTGAAAGCCCCACCTGGCGGGGGCTATCCAGAATCAGACCCTGTCCCCATCGTTCCCACGCCACCTCCCACCTGACACCACCAGCGCTCTGCCACCGCCCCCCGCCGGTGTCCTCTTGCACCCCAGGCTCGGGCAGCCCCCAGCCCGCACAGACCACCCCGAACTCCCCCACGAGAAGGGCGCAGCCCCCCGGGGGCTCCTCCGCTCCCGCTGCAGCGAGCCAAGCCCGCCTGGGCGCAGTGCCGTCCCCCGCCCCCGGCGGCCGCCGCGGAGAGGGGCAGAGGCACCGGGGCCGCATCAAAGGAAAGGGGCGTGTTTCCTGCAGGACGGCCAGAGAACGGGATCGCCTCAGGCGACTGGGGTTGCAGAAGGCTGGGGAAAAAAGCAAGATTCTCTTCTGATTTGGCCCACAGTCCTTTTCCAACGTGGCTAAGGAAGGGCTGTAAGGCGAGCGCCACCTCCTCTGGATTTGCAAGGAATGAGACGTGACTGCAAAACCAGCAACAGATGGTAACAACGTCTTGAGCCACGGCACACTGAGGAGGGGAAACGTGCCACACTCCCGCCGTGCTGCAGGAGCGCGGCTGCCAGAGAGACCAGCTGCATTCGTGTGTCAGGAAATGAGGGGGGCATGCAGTAAATCCCACGTGCATGGGAGGAGGGGTGTGCACCCATCTCGAGCTGCACTTACGCTGATTTTGGTTGCATCCTTATTTGCTACCTAAAAGAACAGAAGAAAAGGGCAATTAGAATCAGCGCTGCCAGCACATCAACAGGATGCTCATATCCCCACCCCAGTGGAAGGACAGGATATGGCTAGATGCAACTTTCTCCCCTTGCCATTCGCACAGCCTATGTGGCTCAGGGGAGTTCCCCAGGTGATGGGGCAGGCAGCAAACCAGTGCTCAGCCCGGGGGACTGTTTTGGTAAAGTTCCCACGGTGCTGCACAGAAGCGCTGCCTTCCCCAAGGGTGCGAACAGCAGCCAAAGAATTGCTTGTTGCATGCTCTGCTGCTCACAGTCACTGACAAACACTGGGGAAGGTGCTTTATCAGCAGCACAGCAGTGAAGGGCTTGGGCAAGCTGGATCCTGCATGGCTCAGGGCAGAGCTTCAGTCCTGAAACACCCTGGGAGCAGGTATCACGCAGCAGGTTTCATATTTGGTTATGTTTTTGTCTCCAGCCAACCACTGTAAACTTAAGTGATGCCTCAGACCTCACTGATACGCCTCTCGGGGAGACGGTCATCATTCTCCAGGCTTGCTCTGTCATCATTTATTGTAAAAGCAGCTCACAGTTTTTATATAAGGTTAAAGAAGACATTTAAATCCAAGCGATTTATTTCCCAGTCTGACAACTGACTTACACTTTCCCCAGCTAGGCGGCATCACATTAGCTCAGTGTCTATATGCTTTGCATCTCTATTTGAGCTCTGCAGGAAAACAAGCGTGCCACAGAGAGAGGAGCTGGCACAGGCACAGAGGCTGCCGTGGGCCACCCTGCTGGTGCAGAGGATGGGGGCTGGAGAGAATGACATGTCCTGCACAGTAGGGCAGCACAGCCTCAACGTCCTGCTTTACCCCACTCCTTATACAGCCTCATTTGGCACCTGCAAGTTGTCTTTGCTCTGGGGGGGCTGTAGAATGACTGGCTTATGCTGGGGAAATGCAGCTGAAAAATTTAGACTAAAGCCTACCCCCACACCAAGCGGCTTCCTAGGGGGAGGGGAAAAGGCACGCAAGATTTAACTCTGCTTCATGCATTTTAATTGCTACATCTGACTGAAAACGTCTTGCTGAGCTTCAGATATGGACACAAGTGTGTACATGTACAAGTAACTGTGCATTTGTAGATGCAGACTGATACCACGTTAATGTACCAACAGAGAGGTGTATCCCTCATGCCTTTCTCTGCACTATCAGTGAGCAGAGGCTTTCCCACCTTTTACAGGGATTCCCGGCTCAGTCCACAGAAGCACTGGTTTTCGCTCGTCCACACTTCATACTACAGCTGTTTTCACTGCCTTTCTTGGGACCTCATTGCTGATTTTGCAGAGGAACATTTATCATTTTCTGTTTACAGTCCTTAAAGCACTGATGTTTTTTCCTGACTTGAAGTCCCTTAAGGTGCATGCCCTGTACTCCTGCATTCCTCAGAGGGCCTAGGCACACTGATGCTTCCTACTGGTGGCTGGCACTGGGCAGAGGAAGCACTTTGGGAATGCTGAGTTTATTCTGATCACTGCCTAAGCACGTTGCATTTGATGAAGAGATGTATCTCCATAGCAATGTATTACCTTGCTCCTGCTGCCGGGGACACTGATGGCTAATTCGTGTGCAAGTTCTCTGGCTGGTTCTTTAAGGTACCACCACTGGATTTCCAAGGAGTAAGAGGTGGATCCGCTGGCTCGGAAAGCACAAGGCATCTCAATATCATCTCCCTCCCTAACAGTCACATCTTTGGGAACTTCAGTAAAGGTAGCTGGGAGGGGAAGACAGAGTTACAAGGACTGGTTAACGAGAGAGATTAAAAGACAAGATCAGACCTTTTCAGTCTAACGTGAGCTGCTTCAGCTCAAGGGCTAAGCGCTGACCGCGACACAGGTTTCCCGGAGCCCGGGGACCACACGGTAAGCAGAGCATTCAGGACTGCGCACCCGGGGCAGGGCAGGGCCGAGCCGGCCCCTGTCACCCTGCACCCGTGGCTTCAGCGGAAAGTTTGAAGAGGACCTTAAACCCCCTCGTCCTTCTGAGAAAGCCCTCGGCTTGATACAGGGCCACCGGTGTCCCACCGTCCCCTCCCGCCGAGCGGCGCGGGCACTGTCCCGGGCTGCGCGCCCGCCGCGCCCCGCTCCGTTCCGCTGCGTGCTGCCGGCAGCTGCGGCCCAACAGTGCCACCTTGTTCTGCCAGAGCCCGCCCGGGCAGCTCCCTGCCCCCAGCCCCGCGCTGGGAACGTGCCGGGGAGGCCGGGCCTGGGAGCAGCGGGGCGGCTGCAGCTCGGCTGCAGACAGGCGGCCCCGCAGCCCCGACGGCCCCCCAGCCTCCCGCCAGCAAGTTGTGCCCGGAGCGGCGCATCGCCGCGGCAAGAGGCCGAAGTTTCCTACTCACCGGTGACAATGAACAGCAGAGGAGCGTTGAACATCAGGTAACAAAGGGTACAGAACAGCCCCCGACTTTCCATCGCATCTATGTGGGCTGCGGGCTGCTGGCTGGGGGCGCAGCCGGGCACGCCTCAATCCATCGCACACAGTGGGCCGGGGCAGGGCTCCTTCCCAAAAAGCCAAAGCCTCCCGGCTAACCTCGGTTTGCGGAGAAGCAAATATAAAATCCACAGCCGGCTGCTCAAACTCGCCCGCAGTTGGAAGCGACGTTTCTGGGAATGCAGCAATAAATCGCGTCCCGCTCCTTCGCTCCGCCGCGGGCGGGATTCACCTGCCCTGCGCTGCGTGGGGGCTCCCGCAGCCCGAGAGCGAAGAGGCGACGCCGGGCGCCTCTCCGAGCCCCATCCCACGGAGCGCTCCGCGCCCGGAGCTCGCCGCGAGGTCCAGCGAGGCGGCGNCGCGCCCCGCACCGCCCCCCGCGCCAGGCCCCGCCCGGCGCCGCCCCGAGGACCCGCGGAGCCGCTCGGGCTCGCTCGCTGCCCGTCCCGCTCCGCTCGAGCTCCCGGCCGGCGCTGGAAGTACCTGTGAAGCTCCCGAGGGCGCAGCAATAAACCCGCTGCTGTTTGCGGCATCCCCATCCGCGCCCGGGGCTCCTGCTGGGGTGCGTGCCCGCGGCGGACTGCTCGGCTGCTGCCAGGCTTCCGAACTCTCTGTGTTTGTTACTTGTTAAAATGCATTAAGGAAAAAAACCCCACTCTTATTGATTTAGAAAACAGTATCATAACAAGAAAACGTTTCCATGGATCAGCTGTTTCTCAGGCAAATGTCCCAATTAAAAAATAGACGCGTCAGAAGTCATCAGTAAAGTCATTACAGTGAGTAACAATCACAAGCAGAGTTTCATTTTTGCAGCAAGTAATGTGAGTGAGCTGTATTTTAATAAATTTGAGGTGAATTTCTAAAATATCTGCCCTTCCCCCCCCTGGAAATTTCATTAAAAGTCATCATTTTGTTCAGCCACCACTTCATTTAATCACTGTGATGGCCTGGGATGCGTGTTTTAAGATCTGCAGAAAATTTCCTTTATATTTTTAATGGTCTCATTCTATACCATAAAAAAGATGCTGGATGTGTTAGCTGGATACATGAAGGTTTTTATGGAACAAAATATTTGGAAACATTCTCTTCAGCTTTGATCTAGTCTCCAGCTCCCCAGCTATCTCCCTGTCCCATCAGAAAAATCTCTGGAGTTTGGACCCTGCCAGCTGCTGGCTCCCTGCTCGGAAAACCCACCTGCAAGGTTTTTTCCATCAGGAAGTTTCAGTAAAACTCACACAGTCCTGAAGAATACCAAAACTGCATCAAATCAATATTTCTTGCTGGAAAATTTTTTCTTCAGAGCATTTTCAGCCATTCCTACTGATCATACCATGACTTAAATCCTGTGACAGTCCTCTGGCAGGTCTATGACAATTTGCCTGAAGAACAACTTGCCTTTCTTCAGATTGGTTACTGGCAGCCTAAATTGTGCCCCAGGCAGGGCACAGTTCCTCAGGCAGGTGGAGTCAGCCCCTGCCAATCATAAAAACTTATTGTGGTAACTAGTAAACACCATTTAATCAAACGGTCTAATAATCACTGACACTTTGCTTTTTCACCCAAAAGCTCAGTGTGCTTCATCCAGCATTGTTTCTTTTTTCACGTGGTCCCAGGCCACCTATCACTGCAGGGGGTTTTGTTGTCACCTTGCCAGAGTCCCCAGGTAGTGCTTCGCCTGCCAGGTCATGAAGAAGGCAGGGAAAGGCAGGCAGGACAGACACACCTGAGGAAGTCAATCCAGCAGCCACTCTGCTCAGCAGCACAAGCCTTTCAGTCAAATCCCAGTAATGGGTTAAGTTGGTCTGCTACAGAGGCAATTCCATGACTTTGTGCCCTCTGCACGAGGATTGATTAGAAAGCTCCTGTTGAATAAATAGAATGAAAACACAAGTAATTTAGTGTCACAAATGACTAGTGACAAATCATGTTTTAAACACTTTTACTCAAGTTTTTATTAAAGTTGATGTTTAAAAATTTCTTCTGAGATTGCAACGCTGTGAAAATTTACAACAGCTGGGAAAGTGAAAATACCCAGTTTATGTTAAGTGAGTTTTGTGTCTTAGAGATAAAAAATATGTAATAAAAATGAAAAGTAAAGGCAAATGCATTTAAACTTAGTTCTATTTTAATAAATTTAAGGTTGTTATTGTAGTAGTAGTGTTGGTGAGAACAATTCTATCTTGAATGGTTCTCTCAATTTATAACACTAAACCTTCAGTTCTGCTGTATTTACTACCCCCCAAGTTTGATTTTATATGTAGCAGCTGACACTGAAGTGCTGATATTTTTGTGTTCAATTAAAGTAAGGAATTAGAAACACAAGAGCATGTTTTTCACAGTCTTAAGTTAGAGTAATTCAAGACTTTTTATGTTCTCCTATTCTACTAAAACTATAATGAGGGACTATTGTGCTCGACACTCACTAGCAAGAATCAGCTTGCTCTTAGGATCATGACAACATTTGAAGTCATTTATTGATTCAATCCTGCCAGCAAACGGGACTTCTACAGCAAAAGCTCTCACCTGCCTGCATTCTTACCCCAAACAGGTGATGAATGGCAGGAATGTCATAGGGAGAAGCTCCCTTTGCAGTTGCTGATCCTGCAGCATCATCCGCATCAGCAATTCTCAGAAATCAGGGAAACTATTCCGGTGCTTAAAGTAAAGGCTGTGTTTAGTTGATGGCTTTGCTGCAGCTCTCTGTGTGGCAGATAGGTAACAATATTTTACACTTGGGCAAACTGAAGTTGGCTGTTTTTATGGAGAAATCCTGTGGCGTTTCCATAGCTTTCCACTTCCAAATCAGATTTAGTAGAAAAGATCCTTTCTACTGTAGGATAAGCCAAAACACGGGGGCATTTGTTCTGGTAACAGGACTCTCCATCACTTTGTCCAAGTGGCTTAATTCCTAGGCCATCCTTGAGGGGATGGTGACAGGGGAAGTTCTGAAGTCCCCTTCCTGACTCCTGAGCACGTTTCCAGGGAAGCCAGGAGGAGTCTGAAGGGACCATTGGATGAAACCAACAGAATTCCTCCTGAGGGGACCGGCATCTCTGTCATCTATGAGTCCCATTCTTGTACTCCACTGTCAGCCCAAATCCCCCTTGGTACGAAACACAGGAGCACCACTGACCCCAGGAGGATGGTGAGCTGTGGGTGAGTGCCTGGTGCTTTAGGCAGACACTGTCACTCACAGGGCTGGTAGTGGCAGACATCTTTTGGTGTTGCTGGGCCATGTTGTACAGCAACCCATGAAATCCCCTAAGTGGTTCCAGAACTGTGTAGCTGATTACATTGAAGAATTTACATCTGTAAATTCTCCCTGTAATATTTTTAAATGACTAGCAGCTCCACTATTTGAATCAGCAAAATACTTTCTAATGGCTGCTTGAGGAGCCTTCACTCCTGTTTGGAGTTAATCCACTCAGAAATTAGGACAGTGCAGATTACCTTTGGAAAGGAGAAAGCTGCAAAAATATCCAAATTTACACACACAAAGCATGTGTGATGAGACATACTTTGAGCTGGTGTAAAAGCACTGTAGCATACTTGATGTGACACGATATTCCTACCATATTTAAGTAATATTCATCTCTCCCCTAAGTCCTCTGGCAGAAATAAGTCCTGTTCAACATTATTCTTAGATTTTTGTCAGGTTTTTTTTTCTTCCAATTTTTCTCATTAGACTGACATGTTTTCCTAGTCACAGGGGCCAATTTTGCTTCTAGTCACAGAAAGTAAATTTTGTTGCACATGACCCCTGTGGACATGGAGGGCTGGAACAGACAGTGCTGTCGCTCACAGCTTACACGAGGGGTTCCAGCAAACTCTGGGGCTCGGGGTGTCTCCCTGGAACCTGAGTGTGCTGGTGGCCTGCTGAGGGGCTTCTGCAGACTGCCTTTTCTTTAGAAAATAGGCGAGAGGCAGAAGAGAATATTGGATGTAAAGAGACCCAAAAAAGCCGAAGGAGAGAGATGCTAAAATGTTCATATCTCTGCTTCCAGCACAGTGACCTTCACTGTGGAGCTTCTGTCTCAGAGTAGCTCACAACAACAGGCTGGCAACTGCCACCCTGGTTGCCTTTAAAATGTCACTGGTTTAACATCGAATCAAGAGGTGTAATTGCCTTGTTTCTTCCTCCTCCCCACCCCCCAGATTCCAGTCCTGATCAGGTCCAAAACAAGCCGGCAACATATTTGTGTTCCTGGAAGAGGTTTGTGAAAGGTAATAAAAGCTGCAAGTTCAAAGGGCTGGATTGTTTTTAATATACACTATGAATTTCCTATTTCCCATCTCCAAGCAGGGCCTGCACTGCCTTGAAGTCATTCCAGGATCCAGGGGATAGTCAGAAGTCTAACAAAGTGTCTGAGAAAGAACTGACTGGTGTCATACGAGGAAATTCGGGGTTAAAACTGGCAGACCATGCTATCTCTTTGGTTTATTCATCCTTTCTCTGGACAAGTGACATTTCCACCACAAAACTTCATTTTACTTTCCATGAAACTGACTAAGGTAGAAAGCATGTTTCTGCATTCTGGCCAGGCACGGTTCTCACTTTATGCAGCAAATGCATTTTTAATTAACTTTAGTTTCTACTTTTGCTTTCTTATCTGACATTCTTTGTTAAATGATCTAACAGGATGAGACACTTGTGCAGAAACATATGGAAAGAGAAGGCAACATATTCATAATAATGCAACAAAATCTCACATTCTAGTATACCATGCTTACAACAAAATCAAAGACAGTCAGAAAGTCAGGTTATTCCACACTGTAAAATTCATCTGAAATTTAAGGCATATAGCCTGTTTTAATAAAAGACACGATGCTGGCTGCCTCACAGACAGGAGTATAAGATGGCATGAGAAGAAAACATAAAAATTGTCATCTGTCAGGTCCATCAGCACGTGGGGTTGGCATTTGGCAGCTCAACCTGCAGCAGATGGGAGCTGCTGCTCCTCCACTGCTCAGTTCAACCCCTGCATACGAAAGGGATCGAGTGCATTTATTGGGAAGAGCTTGAATGAGGTGGATCACCCAGAGGCAGAGAGCAGAGTAAAAGCCAACTCAGCTCAGTCCTGGGAATTATAAAAAACACTCTGCTTTGCAGAAGTATGCTAAGTACAGGGTAGCAGCCAAAATTCCACATTACCAAGAGAAGCTCTGACTCAGAGATGTCCCAGCAGTGCCCGACAGAATGGAGGTGAATATTTTTGACTCTGAAATGTCTCTACCTGCACACTGTGGTTACTTCCTGTGAGTAAAATGTTTAACTTACACCAAGACCTTTATAAAGGATATTAGATCACCATATCTAAGTCCAAGAGAGGAACACCACTGAGGCAATACCTCGTATTTCCCACTGGGCTCACAGAAATTCATAACCTCTCCCACACAGAAAACCAACATATATTTGACCTCAAAGAACTCCCAGCAACTCACATGGAAAGAAATCCATGTAAGAAACCAACAGATCAGACAAGATCTGCAGCAAACTCTTAAACACTCATGCCTCAGTTCTGCAAGTGTTTTTGTGACCTGCAATATAAATATAAGTGGCAGACCATAATATATATAATATGATATAATATGATATGATATGATATGATATAATATAATATAATAATAATATAAATGTCTCAACAATCTCCAAATGGAAAGGGGGAGGAGATGTACCTGCTGTGCAATATTATAAAGAATAATATATGTTCTCCCATGTGTAAAACCAGGGTATTTGCTTTACTTTTTAGAAAAGCTAAGACTGTTTTGCCTTTTCTATACATTATTTGAATTGCCAGGATCACGTCATGCTGGGCTCTCCACTAGTACAAAGCTAGAAAATCTAAAGGATTAGAAATTCAAGTCACATCTATCCAGTTCTTTGAGAGAGATTCAATGAATGACTGGAGAATTAGTATAATTACTGCAACATCACAGATACTAAGCAAATAAAGCCTGATTAAGTAGAGGTGGGGAAGTGAGTTTTATTTGCTTAGGATGCATGATTTACTTTCCTTTCCTTGTTTTTTTTCTTTACTAATAAATACTTGATAAACAATTGGAAGGAAAACTGTTGCCATTAGAAAGTCACCTCTTTCATCCCTCTGGTCAAGAGCTGAAGCTAAAGGTGGAAAAGCTTTTAGCTTAAACATGGTCGAATTAGGTTTCCTGATGTGGCTGCCAGGTAGCTCGGAAATGAGGCACTGTGGGTGAGAGGAATCTGCTCCTGCAGAAGGCAGGGACAAAGCTGAGTCAGCAGGACTTGCAGCATCCTCTGCAGCGTGACGGCCTCTGATTCCTGGCCTCGCCCAGGTGCAGGGACAACCTTCCCGCTCACCTGTGGGCCTTTCACCAGGACCAACTGCTTTAAAATCTGTTTAACACGCAATACATTCTGTTTTATGTAGATCTATATTTATATATATAGACAAAGTGTCTATATATAGATACATGGTATTCAGAGTTGTTGCGCTTTAAATAATCTATAAGATTTTTTACATTAAATTCCTTTATAAATGGCACTTAAGCTGTGAGAACATAAGGGAATACTGCAAAGGGGTGTGGGTTACTGCAGCAGGCAGTTTGGGGTTTGAGTCCATAGCATGTCAATGCACCATGCCTTTGAGTCATGGGTGAGTGAGACAGCAAGGGAAAAGGTGTTGACAGTGTGAATCTGGGCAGTTGGTAAAGCCAAAATCATGACCTTTATTAAATCAGTGAAATCGGGAAATGTACAGAAATCCCATCTTTCCAATTTATACATTAATCACTAGATTAATTCATCAGAGTGCAAAGAAAAGTTCAAGCAGAACAAGAATCTTATAGTACACATAAAACACATGCAACATGGAAAATCATATTGGGTGCAAATACATGGAGTGATGCACAGAAAGGCTTCTAGGTATTCAATAATTTTTTCTTTGGACGTCAAGAATGCATTTTTCTTTTTTAAGGAACTGTCTGCAGCTGCTCTCTGCCTAAACCACAAAAACCTATCCACTTAATAAAAGAATGCAACACAGCTCCTTGAAGCCAACAGTTTCAAAAAGCATCCATTAATTTTGGATGCTTCTGGTTTCAGATGTCTCTCTTAATGAACTTGAATGTAAACATGCTCTTAATAATTCTGCCAAAACTGAGCTAATAAGTTGATGTCTTCGTTTATCAACTGAAACACCTGACCTCATGCTGTACAGATGAATCAGATGCTCTGACTTAATCATTTATATTACTTTTCTTTATACGAAAGAAAAGAAACTTTGGGCCCAATTCCCTATTCTGTTCTCATTCCTCTCAGCAGCTCTGGCTCTGGGAGAAAGCCAGGATGGAGCAGTCTGACGGGGAGGGGGTCCCTCCACACCCCTCCCTTCACAGCATGCATTTGTGGAGAGGAGAAGGGGATGTGGCAGGACGTGTGCTTTTCGGTTTGCAGATAACTTCCATGGATGAGGTACCTCCTCAGCCTGTTGGTGAATCAGCCCGTCACCCACTGTTTCAGAAGGACTCTGAGAGACCATGGATCCTCCATTAGAACTGAAATGACCCTTTGGTCCAAGCAGGATCAATTACTTGCTGGTATTCCCTCAGTGCTGTAGTTACAAAGCTGCACAGCTGATGGATGTGCAGAGTAAGTGCTGGACTGGGAGGTGACACTGGGGAAGTTTGGCCGTGGCCTGTTGACACATTAATATTTTATGGATATGGTAGGAAGGACTCAGACTGAAAAAAATCCATCCAGAAAACTGACCTGCTTATCCCCCACACGAGAGGAACCAGGCAGTGGGGGTGTATCGGGCAGGTGCTGGCACTCAGGTGTGAGGGCTGGGCTCAGAGCTCCAGCCACTGACCTGGGAAACTGAGACGTGAGGGATGCCTCTCAACTTCTGGCTGGCAAGGTTGGAACACACTCCTACCCAGGATGGATTTTCTCTTGGGTAATCTTCCTGCAGCCCATGGCCCTAAAGGCATTTTTCCCAAAGGAGAAAGAGTTGCATAGCCCCAAAGCCCCCACATCCAGGAAGAGGAGCCTGTCCCCATTCTCCAAAGAGTTTGTGGCACCAAAAGATTTTGGCAGATGCTGCCACCAGCAAAGAAAAGATGGAAACTAAAAGGCAGATTGTTCTTGATCCCACATCCTTTATATGCAGACTGACGTTTTTTTCTCAGTCTTCTCAGGAAAATGAGATTAAAAGTAATTATTTCTCACCTCCCTTATCCCAAGGTCTGAACTGGTTAACTTCCAACAGGTCATCCTTTTGTACAGGTTCTAGTAAGAAACACCAAAACCTAACCTCAGCAGCACATTTGGTAGGTGTGGATTAGAAGTTGTGCAGTACAGAGTGGTAACTAATAATTTTCATCAGATAGAAATTTGTTAGGTGCAAAAAGGGTGGGCAGAAAATACTGGCTGTAGACAAAGCCCGATACTCAGAAGAGATATTTAGCATATGGGAAGATGGATTCAAGGAAATGCTCAGAAGAGTTTGACTTCTACAAAATTTTAAGTGAGGTTTTGCCAGCTTAAAATAATAATGACCACTGCAGAAATACACAACTCCCAGCAATTAGTCTACAAAAGCATCTTGGAAACGTCTGAGACAAAATACCTTCATTAAATGAATCTTTAGAGGTGAGCAAATAGTTCTAACAAACAGTTTCATGGACAAATAGTTCTATTTGCAGACTTTTAGAAAAAAACTGCAACACACTCTTGTTCAAAGTGGCTGCTGTTAGGGATAAGCATGTGTCTGACTTCGGGTGCTCCTCCATGAAAGCTCTACTGGCAGGAGGCTCATTTAGGTGATAACACACAGATAACATAACTCAGACACATAAACGTGTTTCTCCCTTCCCGGTCTCTCATGTGGGTGAGAGCCCTGATGCTCAGATGTGGCTTTGCTCTGACTTAGACCTTCTACACAGTGACAAATGTTGAGCAGAACGCTTATTTCTCAAGCTGCAGTTCAGTCATGTCTGGCACGGAGGCAGGTATCCAGGTGAATTGGGAAGGACAGGCTTCACAGCATGCTGGGAATTTATTTAGTTTCTGGGACTCGGGCTGCGTGGGTGACATTTGTGAGGCGTTGCAGGGCAGTGGTCACGGTGCTGGGGGTCTGCAGCTCCAGCCCAGCTGAGCCCAGGAACTCCTGCCCAGCCCAGGACCCAGGGCCTGCTCAGAGCCTCACCTGCCTTCAGTGCATTGCAGCGATGGGAGAAGATAAAGGTTTCATGAAGCAAACAGTTAGGACTTTATAGACATTCTAGAGCTCAGATGTTTACAGATGCTTAAATATTAAGGCTTTCACTTCACTAATCTGAGATTAAACCATGGTGTAAAAATAGACATTTGTTTAAATAAATTGACCACACTGCTAGTTAGAGATTTCCATTGTTCAGAAGGTCTGCCTTATTTTGATCTTTTTTAGGAGATAATCCTCATAATCCTGTATAAAGTTGAGCATAATATGTGTTCTCTCTTAGAGCTCTTTGCGTTCAGCAGTGATCCTGCCACCACTCACTAGTTTTGGCTACTAGTGGATTTCAGGTTTTCAGGAGGAAACTGGGAAGCAGTTATGAAGATGTTAACTTGTGGTGATAACCAGAATGAATTCAGCCACAATACTGCTAGCAGATTAACACTGTGAAGAAAAATCTAAGCACTGATTGAGTTTTCTATCCCAGCAAAATCAGTGTTTTTCTCAGAGCTGGGGGTACATTTGCAGTCTATTCCACAGTTCCCAACTTAAACCGCCGTATGTGGAAGTTCAGTCTGTGTCCCAGCATTATTATTCCGTGTATGAAAGCTCTACGTGTGACGCTTCCTGCTTATCTATTTTTATTGCATCTTCCTTAGCAATAAAGCCTCTCTGAGCCGTGCTTTACACCTCGGAACAAGTCCTTCGGCCAGATGGTTGCTGTAACAAATGGGGAGAGATGTCAGAAGCGCTTTTGCGTACCTGGGCACTGAGGCGCACAGTGCTGCCCCTCGCAGGGACAGGGGCTGAGCACACCCCGCCGGCTCGGCACGGGGACAGCAGGCACGGCGGCAAAGAACACCGCTCTGGGAACAGTCCCTGTGCTAGAGAGGGGCTGCCCTGCCTCAGCTACCCGGCTGTGCCTCTGAGACCAGCTCCTGAAAGCCAGAACCTCACCAAAACATTTTCTAAAGCCAGAACCCCCATGGAAATGTTTTCTGTGTTTTCTTCCTGTATGACACACGTGGCTTCTGCCATAAACACTATCCCCAATGTTTCAAAGAAAGCTTTGCATGGGAAACTTCTAGTTGGACTTCAAATCACAGCCTCACCATGCTTCATCTTATCCTGACTACCAGGATTACATTATCTGCTTCATAGAGTATCCTCTTTATCTTATGGGTGATGATTCCTTGCTGCTGCTGCAAAATCCTGTACAAGATTCTGTACAAAACCTTTCCTTTTCAGAAAAGGTGTCTTTTAAAATCCAACGTCGTGGCTTTGTTTTGTGGATTAGAAAAGCACAGTCAAATAGGCAGGACCGGTTGGCTGATGAGACTCTGGTGAAGCTCATGGCAGTGAATCACATTAGCTAATGGTAATTGAAAATCCTGATAAAAAACAAGCAATATTTTTTTTGCACTAGGAAGCTCTTCTGTTGTCTATAGGTTCCCTGGCAAAGTGATACCATCAAGTCAAAAGCAGATCTGTGGAAAGCAGAGGCCTGAAGTTGGTGATGGCAATCATGGCTAAAAGGACGCAGGCAGTGAGGCTGGGGTGGCCTCCCCAGCACTGCTGCCATGAAGCCTCCAAAATATCTCACCTTTTCAGGGTTAAAGTTGATAACCAGAGATGACTAAAAAAGCAAGTAGACTTCTCCTCTAATGTGACTGCTGTAGCGATTTAAGTTTTAAAGATGCTCTCATCTGTACTTAGATTTTCTTCCAAGAGCCTTTTTGTTGTTTTGGCTGCACTTGGATCAACCTATATATCCAGCAACTGCTGCTGGCAGTCCTGGCAGTTATTTTTGACCTTTTCCTGAGAAACAGCTGATAGCTTTCCAGACTCTTTGTCTAACCATAGAGTTTAGGCTAAGACTAAAATGTTCATCTGATTGCACTTGAACTTGGGGCTTACTCAGGTAGAAAAAACAAGTTGCACTTTTGACAGAGACCTGCTTCCAGAAATATTGAGCAGGTGCTTGGGCTACAACTTTCTGTGCTATTGAGTTGTATTGCACAGAGAATTTGGCACAATATTCCGCACACATTGAAAACCACCTTTGTAGTTTATGAAATGTAAATACCATAGCATGAATTTCTATAGGTACGTGATTAGAAATTATAGCCTGTGGAAAAAGTCTTATTCATAAAGTTCAGTTTGTTGGAAAATGTAATGATTCATCATTTAGTCTACAAATATATTAGTCTATAATTTTTAAAAAATTCTCCGAAGTTATTGATAGGCTTTAGTATTAACCTTGATAATATATGAGGGCATTTTACACACGTGAATATTTTGGATGTGGTGAATTCACTGTTAATTACAGAAATGTCTGCTTACAAATCTAGGATAGCACCTGTCCTAAAACTATCCTTTATCTAGCTCTCTGCCTACATTCTGTGCAGCTGTACTTTGCCATTGCACTCAAAATAAATAGGAGTATGCTGCAGTACAAGTTAATGAATAAATGACGAATTACTAAAACTGTCTGACCAAATTATTCAATCTCTTCATCATGAGTCAGAAATTCTACTTCTGTTTCTTCATCATCTGCATTTGCTTGTGTATGCTCCCTCAAAGCACGCTTTTCAGTTATCACTGTTATTACACACTTTAATGCTTGGTTAGATTTGTCAGATTTTTGCAAATTCAATGAAATGCCAAACAGAGAAAGCACATGAAACACAGTGTTGTTTCCACTGAAGAATTATTTTTTCTGCATTTGATTTGTGCTGGTGTTCTGAGAAGGAGGGAAGGAAGAAGCTGTTCCTGGTACCACACGCTCATGCTGCCAAGCTGAATGCCAAGAATCTTTCCTGTCTTGGACTCAACGATGGTTTTGGTTTTATCCCTGTCTTTGGACTGGAGGTTTTGTGAGTTGAGTTTAACAATCTCTGTGAAGAGACTGTACCTTATCTCCAGGACAAAGAGCCACATAAACCTTTGGTTTAATGAAACAGCAGTGGTGGAGATCCATTCTTTGATTAGGACATTGTGGAAATACCAGCTTGGAGTGGCGTGGAGAGTCTGTTATTTTGCCCCAGCTGCTCATTGTCATTAGCCACCTCTCATGGCTGATTATCTGGAATTCTCTGGCAGGTGCCTGATGGGCACTAAAGCATTTGTGTTTGAAAATCTTGCCTTGATCGTGCCCATAATTAATTTTTTCTAGCACTTTGGTGATGCTTCTCTCTGCAACCCAAGAAGTGAATTTTTCTTCCATTCGTGTAAGAAACCCTGATTACATTTTATATAAATGTTATTATGTTCTGATTGGTAAGTGCAGAGAATGGCCTGCTCATGGAATTGAATGGATCTTTTCCCCAGCCATCTTAGCAGGAAATGGTTTTCAGGGCTCCAGATATTGGCTAACTCCCACTAGGGCCTTCTTCCAGCTTAGGATGAGCCAGGAATTCACACGGATGCACGTGTGGAGCTGCAGCCCCTGCCTGCAGCAGTGAGGGCCAACACACCCAGTGTACCTGAGCAGGTGGGACACAGCAGGTGGGGGCAGATAGATTTGGGTCATTTCTTCCAAGCTGTTATACTAAAACTGTGTATTTTTAAGCAGTGGTTTTGATTCTGTGGAGTCACCCACAGCAGACAGCTAACAATCTCCACCCTGAGGGAACAAAAAGGGAAAAGCCCCAGTGATGGAGAAGGAGAACTTCAAAGTCTTCATTTCAGCTCCTTCATCTTATGCTCCTTTTCACATAACAGCATCTAATCACAGCATATATGAATCAGTTCTGCCTAGGGGTCATCATTTCCTTTGTTCTTTGACCCTCTGCAGATGAGAGCCTTTGCACCTTTCCTGGGGATGGACACTGCTCACTGGTGCTGCTGAAGGCAGGAATGGACCTTGCTCGTCTCATGCTGGCTCCCCTTTCCCATGGTCATCAGCTGAGCGCATTTTTATACCTTATTGAAATGCACAAAAATTCACTGTCCAATTTGACAAAACTTCCAACTAATTACAAAGTACTTTTTGCAATTTCCTATGTAATATCCTTTTCAAAGTTGTCCTGTTTTCTTTCTCTTTGAATGCGTATTCAGAGCAGGCAGATTTGTAGGCACACAATAAGAAGTTGATTTTGAAAAGAGGTAAATAAATTGCACTGGCTGGAAAAGGGTTTCTTGCTGCCCTTTTATTATGATGTACACACAACTTGCTACAAATTCCTTACTTTGCATTTCTATCACAAAGATAAATGAAATTGTCAATCCTGTTCACATTTCCTTTTGATGGCTATATAAAAGTAATAGCCAGGGTGCCAAAAAAAGCTTTCATTAATTCTTCTATTTATTAAGGTGAAAGGAGGACTATTTTGCAAACAAAGAGGAATAAACAGACTGTGGTGAATGTCTGCTCCTTTTCGAGAGAATACACCTTCTTTATTCCTAACTTTAGAATGACTTTGAGCAGTTCTTAAAATAGATAAAAAACTTCTTGATTTCAGATTTCTGTAGCTTTATCTCAGTATTCACCACTGCAACACTACACAGGATAAGTAAAATGCTGTTTGGTAATGTTGAAATTTAATCCAGGGAATACGACCACACTTTAAAAACAGAACGAAAAGTTTTGTACTTGTTCCACAGAGATATCTAATATTAAGGGAAAAAAAAAATCAAACAAAAAACTAAACAAAAACCCACCCGCACTGCTTTTTATACGTGATAGATATAGATACCAGCATCATTCCTTCAAAACCATCCTGGGAAAAGATGCCCTCATAAATCATCTTTATTAGGAGTAGTCTGGAGCAGAACAAGCCCTGCGTGCTGCCATGGAGCTGACACAGAGCGCGGCCGAGCTCCGTGTCCCCTGGCAGCACAGCGGAGCTGCAGCCCCGGGGACAGCGGGGAGCAGCGGCAGTGCCAGCCAGGGGGAACGGGCGCCAGGGCCGTGCCCACCGCGGCTGCCAAACACCGACCCCTGTGCCGGGCGAGAGCCGGGCACGGGGAGCAGGGCGAGGAGCGGGCAGGGGAGAAAGCCCCCGTGGGGAGGCAGCAGGAAGGGGAGAGCTGGACATCACGGGGGAAGGTCATGGGGAAGTGAGACGGGCACTGCCCAGGCGTGGGACACGCTCTGAGATGGGCACCAAGGGAAGGAGAGCTGGGGCCCTCGGCAAGGAAGTGAAAGAACCAGATTATGGTTTCCCCAGATCATCTCTGCAGATGGGGTAAATCTGCCTGCAGAGAAGGTCAATTCCTAGAGTCTCAGAAACTTATGTGGACTTTGGCCCTTTACTTTTTTCAGCACGGCTTTTTTTTTTTTTTAATTTTTTATTTTTTTAATTTTTATTTTTTCCCCCAGAGTTTTGCGCTTACTGGCAGAGGAATGGGATTTATTGGATTCTGAGAAAACAGCAAGCCCCAAGAGACAAATCTTCAGAGGCTCTGATAATTAAGATGGGGAGATTTGAAAATCACACAAAGTTTAGCAGTATCGTTGTCACTTCCTGTCTTGCCTGGGAAGTATTTGAGCAGAGAGTTTGTAAATGTCTAAGTGAGGAAGAAATCTCCTCCTCTGAGGGACAAGGTAAGGGCAATACTTCCCTGAACTCCATGAAACAGGATCAAGTCTAAATTACCATACTGAAGTTGTCTTTGTCCTTCCTATGAGCTGCAAAAGGTCTCAGGACAGTTAGTCCTGTATTTTTTATTGTTTCAGTGTGGAGTTTAAAACCCCTGACCTTTTATCACATCTATTTAGCTCCGTATCCATGGCTCAGGAAAAACTTAAAAATGAGATGCATATAACGTGCTTGGCAGAGAAATGCAGCACTAATTCATTTTCTGGCTGCAACAGTCCAACTGTGTTTAGTTTTTCCTTCCTGCATTCGCATCTAAATCTGCCTCCTCTCTTCCACTGCTCTTTACACACATTAGCATCTGTATGTGTTTATGTGTCGGTGTAAATCTTCAGAGTCATTTTTTACTACAGTTCTTATTGGTACAGAATATATAGGACGTTCTGCGAAGGTTTGAGTTTTCAGAACACAAAACTCTTTTGCTTGTTTAGATGTGGCTCAGCCTGCTCCAGACGTGACCATAAAGCATTCATTCCCAGACACTCGGAGGCCACAAAGCATGATATTGACTCTGCTCCTGGTGCAGCTGCGTGTGATGTTATTCACAGCCAAAGCCCCAAGCCATCTTTCTACTCCACTTTGAAGGAATCACTCTCTTTATCAGTGAAGGAAACAAGCAGCTTGTCTGCTACAACATTCAGAAACCTCCCCTTCCATCTCCTTCCCTCCCTTAGCTACAATATGAACATCAGATATGAGAGAAAAATAACACTGTGTTTCCTCATACAATTAATTTTACAATAGTTCAACTTTAACACCTTTGGACATAAGCATGAATGGGAAGAAAAATTAAAGCTTAGATTCACAAAGCCATGGAAACAGCAGTAAACATCCAGCAAAAAAAAGTTTCCTTATCATCTGCAAGCAAAGGATTTAGCCACTGGGAGATGTTTTAAAACCAATTATTTTAAAACCTACGTAAACACTATTTCTGATTCCATGTGAAAATCATACCCAGCTCCAAAGGCTTCAGGAAAACCAGGCATAAAAACTTGAGATCTTACTTGAAAACAAGAGGTATCTGAGAGTGCAGCCTTCCCTGAGGAAGCCACGATTTAAATACCAAGTTTTAGACAAAGCAGAAAGACGAAAACTCAAAACCCACCCACACCTTGTATCAAACCCAGCTGTTCTTACAGATTAACCTGAGTTTTTTATTACTGTGTGTTTTGACAGATTTGGTGCCACCCAGTGCCACACACCTGCTGTGCTGGGGACGCTGCCAGCACCCTGTGCAAGCGCTCTGCTGGGGTGAGAGAGAAGCCATGGGGTCCATCAGATCAGCCTCTAATTTCTCCAAAGCAGAGGCATCCCCCCGTCCGTTTGCACAGCCCAGCACTAAAAGAAGCTTTGACTGTGGTGAAAATGTCAGTATGCAAGGACTGAGTCCCTGGAGCTTTCCCAGCCAGATTGCTTTTTCTCCCCACAGCTTTGCCCCTGCTTTTTTTTTTCCCCCTTCCTTTCCTTTTCATTTTGGATTTGTTCCCCATGACACTTAAAAATGATATAAATATTATGGGCCAGGTTCTTGTCTCCTGAACTAATAACATTGAAGCAGTGAAGGTGTCCGTGTTTAAGAACACAGGGCTCTCACCAGCTACTTGGCTGAATGTTCTCTGCTACGCAAAGCTCTGCAATATTTCCAGCAGTGCCTTATAATGTCAGCCTTTGGAGTATGATAAGGTATCTCTGTGGTTTCATATTGCATCAAGTGGAAATCCAGCATACAAATGACTTGCTTGGGCATATTCTACACAAAATTATTGAAATTTTTAAGCTGTTTCTGCTTTTACCGAGGGAGTGAAATAGATTATATGGTATTGAAGCATTTTTAGGCAAGTTTTTACTTTTTGAAAAGATCACTTAAGTGAGTGACCTTTATTATATTTAGGGACTATCATATATTTGTGCTCCTGTACGTTCCCCTTCATCACCCAAATGAAAGGGCACTACGTCAGGACGGTCAACAAAAATCAGGTCTGTTTGGTAATAATGCTATTTTCAGACCATGAAACTACCAACCCATATGAGATTTTACTAGAATATCACTCTCTTGCCTGCAGAATGGCTCTGTACCTGATGTTCAATCATTATGTTCATTACTGGGGAAAAATCCTTCAGGAGTATCATTCTTTTCAAAAAGCGATATGCAATGGTGTGGCTAAAAAGCAGAAATGTCTTTAATTACATCAACCATGCTTGCAAATTAAAGGCATAATAACCCATCTGCATCTGTGTAAATTGGGTATTAGGCCTGAAGTCAGGATTCATTTGTGTACATCTATTTAAAAAAATAAAAGAGTAAAGCACAAGCATAATGTTTAGAGTTTGTGATGGATTGGAATGATGTCAAAGGGTGTCAGAACAGTAAATTAGTGAAATCACACAAACAGAAAATCATGGGAGATCCTAGATGATGGCACAAGAAGGAGGGAAATTTACTTGCACATTTAGAAACTTTTCTCCACAAAAGCAATGTGAATATCGTTACTCAGTTCTTCAACAAATTTGCAGGACAAAGCTTAGGAATATCTTAAAATTGGAGCATGAAGCTGGCATCCTTCCACAAGTGTCAAAGAGCTTCCAGTAGCAGGCATCAATATGATGATTTAACTTTCTCCTACAGTTCAGCCTTCCCTTCCCTTCTGGCAGGGAGCTATACTCATTCATTTCAGATGTAAAATTAAAATTTACATTAAAAGAGTTTAAACATCTGTAAAGAACGTCTGGAAATCCTTTCCCAAACACTGAATAAGCAAGGGCTCCAGGACTGGCTCTTTTGTTCATGTGTATTTGGTTAAACTATACAACAGCATCAGTGTCAAACAAATGGATGTACTTGAAAGAGCTACAAGGAATTACAAAAGACTCTTGCTCTCTTTACATCAGCTCTGTGATGCTTCCTGCTCCCGCCTCTGGTTGAAGCTGCTGCTGTAAACAAACAAACAAATCCCAGAGCTGCGCAGAGGGGTTGGAGACATCACCAGCCACGGCTGGGGAATACACCCAGGCCTCCTGACACTGGAAAGGAATGCACACGTGTTGAGTCTTTGTGGAAACCTGTTCCCTTCAGCCGTTTGACAGGGCAGGGCAGCAAAGACTGTGTGAGCAAAGCCAGTGGGTCTCAGGATGCTTCTCAGGACTGCTGTGGAACTGCTGCTCTCATTAGTAACAGTGCAGTAAAATCCTTGCAGTTTAACAGTGGAAAACAAAAGAGTTTATAGGAGAAAATAAACTTCACAACTCAAAATGCACTCTACAAATACTGGGTCAGTTCCTGCTGTCCTGATTTACCCAAGCACTCAGGCCTTGGCTAACCTGAGAGTAGCCCTGTCTACAGCCAGGGCTGGTGCCAGTCACAGTCATTTCAGCTTCATCTGCTCCCCTCTGGGAATTCCACCTGGAAGCTCCATTAAGGGCTTATGGTCCCAATGCAGCAAATGCACAGGGAGTGGAGAGTTTCCTCCAACAGGGATTAAAACCCTGGCCCTGGGTTAGCAATCAGTAACCTTGTCATGTTAGTGCAGTTTGTATTTTGTAGTGGTCATACATCTAACAGTGAAGTACGTTTGGTTAATGGATCCGTGCCAAAGAGCACAGGAATATAAGTAATTCTTACAAGGAAAACGTCTAAAAACAGTGCTGCTACTTCTTCTAAGAGATG
The DNA here is from genome assembly GCA_013398015.1 of Oreocharis arfaki. Taxonomy (NCBI): domain Eukaryota; kingdom Metazoa; phylum Chordata; class Aves; order Passeriformes; family Paramythiidae; genus Oreocharis; species Oreocharis arfaki. The sequence goes on from VZRR01013060.1 coordinate 915,279, forward strand.
CAAAGGGATTTTACTGATTAAGGGTCATTGCTTCCTCTCCCACTGGGACTGTTTCTGTGCTTGGTGCTGGGCAGCCTGGGCTGGAGGAGACAGAGTTTGGGCTGATGACAGAAATTAGGGGAGCACATTCAATAGTGACATGAGACCTGGAGGAGTTGATTTCTTGTCTCTGGATTCTTATGCCAAAAAACCAAGGAGATTTTGTTCTCTCCTTTTTTTTTTTTTTGGTCTTTTTAGTGTCTGCATGAAAGAAAATCTAGTTTTATCTGGTCTTAGACCAATTAGTACTTCTGCCTGTGGAACCTATTAGCATCAACAACAGCAGATATGTTCAAAATGTAAAGCTGGTCATTCCTGTGCTTTCATCTTAATTGGAGCTTTAAATCTAACACTGTTTTAATCATTTAAATAAAGCTAGAAAGAAAAGTGTGGGTTTGGGGGGTTAAAAAAATCTTTTATTTCCTATGTTCTTTTCAGAAAGTTATGGTAATTATTTTTATAGTGACAAGAAGATTATTTGACTTAATTTAATACAGAAGATTAAGTTCTCAGGAAAAAAAATACTGTACTGTATACAAGTGGAAAAACAATGCCAGCTTTTCCCTATACCATTAGAAGAACTTCCCCATCCATCTGTGGGACAATCCTGTCCTGGGATGTGTGGTAAAATTTAAGGTGCAACTAAAATGTGGGGCACAACCAAGGGTCAGACATCTACATCCAACTCACAGCTCTAGAAATTCCTTTTTTCTTCCCTCCCAAATAGTTTTATACTGGAAAGTCTCTAGGTTTTCTCCCTTATAATGCATTTTTTAGAAATTCTTTTAAATTAAGTTTAGCTGTGAACTAATGGAAATAAATTATCTATGGAGTATATCATGGTGGTCTAAATCTTGCAGTCTGAGGTGCGATGATAAATGACCAACCTTGTAAAATAGCTGTTAATAGATTTTAAAGCCAGAGGGGAAAATTATGATCATCTAATTCTGACCTCCAGCACAGCGCTGATGCCTGGACACCCCCCTGTAACTTCTGCATCAGGGCCACAGCTGCTCACAGAGTGCCAGGACATTTTTCAGCCAGGCAAGCCCAGCAGCCCCTTTGGAAAGAGTGAGATGGATTCTCACCTGCTGAAAACCAGAATGGTCACAGCACCGTGTCACACCACATGAAATCTGTTCTGCTGCCCTCTTGCTTTATGGTGCCATGAATCCTGTTCTCTTCCCTGACAGTGCCATTCTCTTTCTTTGCCTGAGCCATCCCTCTTAAGCTTTCCTGCTGCTCTTGTATCTCCATCCCAGCAAGCTGTCAAAGCACCAGCTTTCCTTCTCCTCTCTGCAAACTGCCCTCGGGCCCTTTCCCTTTTGTGGTCACCGTGTCTTCTGTGCTGGCTCTACCAAATCCACTTGTTGGCACTGGTTTCTAGGGACTGACATCAATATCTTGCTCATGACAGCACAGTCTGCAGAAGGGTCTCTGCTGACTTTTCATCCACTTGGGGAATGCTTCACTGATTGTAAGGAAACCATGACCAGAGAGAAGGGGTAAATTACTTATCCAATCCTCTACCAATCACTTTGTTATGTCTGCTTTCAGAACTGTAAGCACCATAACTCTCTGATTTCAAGGTTTGTGCTCTAATCAGTTACTTCAAGATAGGAAACAAAGATTTTTATTCAGGTTATTGTATTTTCCAGCCTCTGTTTCCACATCCAGGAGAAACTCCACAAAGTAGTGTTCATGGCTGGCAGTGCTGATCATCACTGTTCAGAACTGCTACACTCTTCTCCTCCTACTTAAAAAGTTTCAATGCCCTGTGGATTTTAAAGCTAATTTTTTTACTAGAAAGAAGTCCAAAATGGAGTTTGAGTCCTGAGAACTTGCCAGTTTTGATTTGCTCAACACCAGTCTTTATAAGTGTGCAGGCACTTTTCACCCTGTTGGGGCAATGTTTGCCAGCCCAGACTATCTACAATTCCTATTAAAGAAATATACAAATAATTAACTAAATAAAGCAGATGTACAGACAGAAGATTATCAGGTCTTGTTCAAAACCAGCCACACTCGTGAACTGACAGACAGTGACAGGAGAAAGACCAGAGTGGGCTCCACTGGCTCCCTCTAAGAGCTCTTCCCAGATGCCAGGGGATCACTGAAAGAGAAGCAATTGCTGAAAACTCCTCTGAAAGGCACTTGGAAATGCCTGCAGTATTTACTTAGTGACATGGGTTGCTGTGCAAGTGCCAGCAAACACTTGTGCATGGAGCAAAGGTAAATCACTCTTCTGCTGGCTTAGTCCTATCAAACAGGATCAAAAGTGGGGTGATCTGAGCTGTTTCTTGAATGTGGCTTTTCTGGTTAGCACTGTACAAGGCCCGTGACAGCACTGTCAGGACTTGAGGATGAGAGGGCACAAAGCAGATTCCAAGCCTGAAGAGCAAAATAAATTACTTGGCTTGGGCAGATGGAAAAGGACACTTCTTTTCTCAGCTGTCCAGCAAGCCAGGAGCAGATTTTAGTCCAGTGAGAACAAAAATAGCCCAATAAAACCTACTGGCTGCAGCAGTACAGATGGCTTGTACCATCTCCTAAGCCATTTACTTTCAGAAGCTGAAAAATGGCAGCGCTGAAATTTTAGGTGAACGTTTCACTGCAGGTGATCATCGCTGTGAGACGTGTTAACTCAGGCTCTTATCTTGCATCCGTTCTCTCAGCATTTTGACACCTCACTCTGCTGCCTCCTTCTCTCCCCAGAAGACATTAAACCAAGCCAAGGCTTCAGCACCCAAGGCAGGAGCACTGAATTTAGGGATTCATTTCAAAATCTTACAGTACATTGTTCCTGCCCTCAGAAACAGTTGCTGATTATCACTTTCAAAATATTTACTGCTATCTAATTCTTGAACAGAATATATTATGAAAATCTCCAAACACCCAGGCACAGCCTGACTTAGTGGGTGAAAGACGACGACTCTATTTTGGATTCACACTGCTGAGAGAGGAACACTTACTGTATTGAATTCATACCTCATTTAAAATTGCCTCTACAGATAATAAATCCAAATGTTCCTTTGATAATTATTCTGTACTAAAATTAATGCCAAATAATGTGCAAGCAAGCAGGCAGGCCTTTATGGGTATGATTACAGCATTTACTTCTCTTTGGGAACTGCTGGAACTGTCTACATAAATAATACCATGCCATTATCCTTAAAGCAGCACATTTGTTTTACAATGAGCCCTTGCCGGGGGAACTTTTCACATATATACTACTGAAGCTCTCTGTGCACCTTAATCATCTATCATATCCTTTAAGGAAAGATCCCTTAGAAGAGAACTCTTTTTTTTCCCCCCCACTACTGCTTGACATAAAACCATAAAGGTTGCTAGGAATATTGGAAACCCTCCTTCCCTTCTAAAAGACAATTTATCTTCTTTATTCATTCTGCTTGAATGCCTCGGTAGTGAAAGAAACTTTTACTCTTCTTTGCCTGAAATTCACATAAGTGCATGTATTATAAGTGCATGGTGATCTGCCGGGGCTTCAGTTTTCCTCCTTCCCTGCTGTGCTGCAGCCCCTTCTTTAACTGCATCCAAGCTTTTTGGGGCACTTTCAGTAGCATGGAGATGTGCCACCTGCCTGGGGCACTGCCTGTTGTGCATTTGGCTCCTGAATTTTGTGTGAAATCTATCAGTCGAGACAATTCCTGTGCCCAGTGAACACAGCTCACAAATTATAACCTCAGCATGTTTGTTGCTATCAATGAATTCTGAGTCATATTTTCTGCTAAAGTCAGATGAGCACTAGGAATTGTAAGATAACAGCTTAATTACAAACTGGAAGGACCTATGCAGCACTGAGCTGCTCCTGAATAACACTGGCATCAGAAAACCAAAAATACATGGATGAGGAAAAATGGCAGTTTTGTTGCAGAGTGCTACTGAGCAGCAATTACACTCTAATCAGAAACTTTAAAAGGAAAAGCAGGAGTAACTCAATTCAGAGGCCTTTTACTGTCAATTACGCCAGACCTTTTCTTATTCACTTTGCTGAGCAGCTCCTGAGTGATTCTGATGGAGTGAAATCACAAGTACTGCTCGCCAATGCAGCTGCAGCTCTCACAGTCTCACCGCGCGGACACTTCTTGCAAGTCAAAATGGGATCCGATAAATCATGAAACAAGGACTCCAAAATTCAGATTGCATTATGAGTGGATTTATATGCTCGGGTCCTTCCTTCCATAGAGAGACAAGTTGGAAATTGAGGTTGGATGATATACACTGAGTGTATTTTCTTTTCTAGGGCTCCTCAGCGGGTGAGGTGCCGCTGCCCTCCTCTGACAGGGTCCTGTGCGCTGCTCTCTGAATTACCAGGCTCATCTCTGCTCTGTGATGGAAAAAGAAGATTCAAAACCTAGAAAAACTCATCGTGGACAGGGACGTTCCAGCCTGGCCTTGCCTCTGGCTCCCTCCTGCTTCGGGAGTGTTGGGCCTGTTGATAACTCCATCCTGTAAGGGAGGAGAGTTGATGCTTTGATCAGGGTAGGAGTACCAACAACACTGTGAACATTGAGCAGGATGGATAAGCCTCTTCCCCCTTGGAGTGCCCAGCCTCAAAGCTAATCTACACTCTGCAGTCGATGCTGAGAGCAGCTTTTTACTCAGCTTTAAAAATTTTTTCAAGAACTTTGTTGTATGCTTCTCTCCCCTAATTTTCTTTCACAACATACATTTGGGTTTCTGGATTTTAGAAGTCTTGCAAATGGGAATCTTCATTTTTCTTGAAAGGTTGATTTAAATAGCCATCTTTCTGCCCTGATTTTAACACGTGCTCTCTAAACAGATTTCATATCCAGTAGTGTGCCCATCCTGTAACAGAGGCAGGGGAGGAGGCAACACTTGCTCCTGAGACATACCATGGTATTTTTATTGAGAGCTGGAAATTTTCTTGCTTCTGAGGGTGACAAATGATTTCATAAGCCTTTCCAGCTGCACTTGTTGGGCTGGTGATACCATTAGCAGTTGGTGTCTACACCTTTCTTGTCTCCATTTCAGTAAACTTAAATTGCACCATTCACCTTTGGTAAGTGTGCAGGGACGCTGAGTGAGTGCACTGGGGCTGGCAGATCAGACTGGAGGTAGACCTAGAGGATTCCATGGGAAAGCTGGAGTGGTGAAAGGGAGCAAAGGAAATTTACAACTCCCTCAATGGAGGGTGTAGCCAGGTGGGGGTCGGGCTCTTCTCCCAGGGAACCAGTGACAGGACAAGAGGACACAGTCTTAAGGTGAGCCAGGGGAGATTTAGGATGGACATCAGGAAGAATTTCTTGAAAGAAAGGGTGATTAGACATTGGAATGGGCTGCCCAGGGAGATGGTGGGGTCACTCCCCTGGGGGTGTTTGGGGAAAGACTGGGTGTGGCACTCAGTGCCGTGGTCTGGCTGACAAGGAGGTGTTCGGTTGTAGGCTGGACTCGATGATCTCAGGGCTCTTTTCCAACCCCACTGATTCTGTGACTCTGGGAAGTTGCACCTCCCCTGGCAGTACATGTTTGTCCTGCAGTAGCTGCTGTTGGATCATAGGACACTGCAAATTCCTTGTCCCCACTTCTGCCGGCCCCGAGCTGAGCCAGGTGCTGTGTATGCCGTGGAGGAACCGAACCAAACCTCTGCTCCTGGTGGGAAAGGCAGAGTGCAGCAGCAGCCAGGTGCTGTGCCAAAGCAGGGAATGGCAGGTGCCTCTCTCTGTGCCAGCACTACAGCTGGCAACAAACCAAAACCCCCAGAGAAGTGCGAGACATGGTTAGGGTAACTAAAACTGGACCTGAAGAGGTTGTCTGAAGTTCTTATACAAAAGAACACAGAGAGATCATCTCTCCTCAGAATGAGAAATACAGAGACTGCCATAGTTCAGAAAAAGCAAACAAGAACTGCCAGAATGAAAAGGTGAAATGCAGCTATTGGTGCTGTGACAGAAAATAAGAGACTCAAAATCCAAAGGGAAATAGTTGATTCTATGCTGAGAAGTCTGAAGGAAATGGACAACAACTGCATAGACCCAGTCCAATTAGGAAAAAAGATTTAATTTAATTACTTTCCACAGATCTTGGCCTCTGAGAATCAGTCAAATGCAGAGCTAGAAAAGATAAAGGGCTGCCTTAGGGGTGAGTATTTTCAGCAGAACTTATCTGAAGGAAGTTAGGTTGAACAACATAGAAAAATCCATGGAAAAGAAGATGTATTTCTCCAAGTTTACTTACTCTTAAGTGAAGTATCTGCCAACTTTCTTCAATTAATTTTCTCAGCTGAAAGAACCCTGGAGTTGTGGAGCCTTACAAAGACACGATTAAATTGACTTTGACAGGTGAGGTTCAGAGCTCACTAAAAGGTCATACAATTTAAACTGACAGGTATCACAGAAGACAACCTGACTAGCCCAATATATTTCCCCTGCTAGAAAAGCCAAGGACTTTTAGGCAACAGATTATCATGGATGCTGCTACCAAAAGTTATTTAACCTAGAGGGTAAATGAAAGTTCTAGGTACAGTGACAGAGCTGGCTGCTGAGCCTGCCACTGCCTACATAATGGGAAATCATTCCATGTTTCCTGCCCTGCTGTTCCCAGCCCCTCGCAGACACTCCAGTGCCAGGAGCACCGTACGCCTGCCACACTGATTCTGCATGCAGTGCAGTTACCTCATGAGAGTTAGTGAGGACAGCCCAGTCTGGCCCAGCTCCTGCTTCTCTCACCAGTGGTCATACCCTGATAACGAGAGCAATCTAATCAGCCAGTGCATTCCCTCCTACCCGGAAGGTGACTAATGTCAGAGATTTTCTGTCTCTTGCTGAGGCTGAACTTCAGTAACTGCATGAAGAGACATCACCAGGACACTTGAAGACATTTTAAACAATTTTAGGCTGTTTTACTAGTCTTGCTTAGACAGAGATGTACAGCCTCAGTTAGGCAGAAAATGTAGTGCTCAGTGAGGATATGGGAAAGAGAACCAAAGACATCCAAGGTTTGTTTAAAAGCCCTTATTTAGTAACATAACATCTGTTGTGAAGATGGAGAGACCTTCCTTCATTTTCTCTCGGGACAGGGATACAGCTGTAACCCTGGCCAAAGGACCAAGGAAAGAGCCATGCAACTTTACACAGCCAGGATTCCATGGTGGAACAACAGCCTGTTCCAACAAAGTGAGCTTCAACACCCCCCAGAGGTGCCCACAAAAGGAAAATAACTGGTGTGAAATATTCCCAGACCTGCATGCACATTCCTCCTTACCTCAATGTGATTGAAGCAACTGCAGGAATTGGTGAATGGTAGACCTGGATAACTGAGAGCTGCTTTGCAGTGCCTCAGTTTCTGTATTTCGTGGACCAAATAACCACGTGGATCAAATATGCCTGCTTTCCTTGACTAGAATGCTATTTCCATTAGGTGTTTTTATTTACACACTTAGCTGCTCCAGCCCCTGAGTGGCAGATGAAATGTTCTCTCAGAGATGAGTCACACTGCTCTCCTTGTAGCGCTAAATTACAGAGGGATTTTCACTGCACACCGATTCCAGCAGTATGAAAGGTCGGTACACACGTATCTCGGGGTTTGGATGGGAGATGAGGAAATGCTTAAGCTTTTATCTTGTTTCTGAGGGCTTTGGGTTAAGCCTTACAACTTTGCTGAAAGCGTTAGTGGCTTATATCTGCTGAATGACAGTGTTAAATCATGACTGTAGTGGTGTCCTGCACGACACTGCTCGTGGCCACCTCACCACCATCGCCTGCTTTTTATAGGAAAAGCACGAGGACGTAATAGGATTGGGAAGAGGGGCCCTATCATCTCTGCCTCCACGGGGTGAAACAGGAGCAACCATCCATGCAGGCTTAGCTTGCTAAGGCGCTTAGGCCACTTCTGGAGGAGAGACACGACAGGCTGCTTGAAGAACTAACAGGGACGGAGCGGAAAGGGGAGAAAACTAAACTTAAAAAGGTATTAAACCCTGCCTGAGAGAACAAACAAACACACAAACAATTCCAGGGGCAAACCTGCATTGTGGGAGAGTGCAGAGGCCCACGCCACTGGAATTGGAAATAAATACGACCAAAGGATCTTAGTCCAGCAGTGAGGGGATGAGGGAGGGTGAAATGCACCTCGTGAGGACCTTCACTGTGTTTGTGCTCGTTTGCTGCTGAGATACTGGATGCTCTCACTGCTCATGTCCGCAGTCAGGAGAAGCCACAGTATTCTATCTTAGAGGGAGCAGAGGGCCCTCAGCCCTGCACAGGCTGGCAAGGTCAAAGCCAGCCTAGAAGGAATAAATTTTCTCCTTTGAATGTCATGAAGCCAAAACCTGGCTGTTCACTCTGCCCTCAAACTCTCAGACCTGCTGTATTCGTGGTTTGCTTCTGCTCTGCTCCTTCAGGTCATGATTACCACCAGATTCTGTGAAGCACAGGTTTAAAACAAACTAAAAGCTTTCCTGAATTTTTAGGAAGAAGTGAAGCAGAAGAACCTTTCTTTCCTGATTGCAACAGCCCTGGCATTCCCCACAGATCACGCTCACCCTCAGAGACCTTGCATTTCTATTATTAGCATCGCTGGCTTTTGCATTCTATCTTTACATTTCAGTTCTGGGTTGTACCATGGGTCTACTCAAAATTTCTGCTTGCTTTCCATTTCATAAATAAACATGCATGGGAGCAAAATCCCCAAGCACTCTTTATATGCATGAAACTGATTCACCAACAAATAGCAATTCTGCTATGAAAACGGATATTTAGCTTTTTCTGTTGCTGCCTCTGCAAATGGAGAGCAGTGACTTTTATTTTTTGTGTGTGTTATTTCTCACTAACACCGTTTTCCAGCATAGCTTTCAGTAGCTCCCTAAAAACTGGCAAAACCTCCCAGATATTTGTTTTACGGTAATAACACAAGTGATTACACTTGAGCTGAGCCAAACAAGTGCTGAGAAATACTCTGCTTGTCTGAAACGAGTTTTTGCTTGCAAGCCTTCCCTCAGCACCAGCTCCGGGACAAGAAGCAAAGCAGATGACTCTCAAACTCTTCTGTTGAGACCAGTCAGTGCCAGTGCAGTTCCTCTGACTTGTGCTAAACTGCTCCTGTTTTGGGGAACACAAGGAAAGGAGAATGAGCCCCTTGCAGTCAGTTACGTGATGGACAAAGCTGCTCTCTGTGCCCAGCTGGCAGGGCTGTGCTCCTGTGCTGACTGTGGAAATAACCAAATTCTGCCACTGTTCCCCTGGCTAAAAAAGACCCACCCACTGCAATCCTGTTCGGAATACTACAAGAGGAGCTCTAGGAAACACAGGCCTGAGCCTGTTTCCCAACACGTGGTGTGAGCTCGGGGGCACAGCTCACACACAGAGGGGACCCTGGGCATCTTCCCAGCACTGACCCAGGCTCTCCAGCCACTCAGGGCACTCCAGGGACAGGGGAGATTCTTCAGCTCCTGGGAACAGCTGGTCCTGGAGCAGTGAGAGCCTTCTGGCACAACCACAGAGTGTTTAACACAATTCCCTCCCTCTCTCATTCTGCAGAAGGAGCAATGAAATCTGCGGTGTGATGTATTCAGCAAAGTTTAAATGATAAATGCTGATGGCATTTCCACTCACTGTTAATGTTAGAAAGCTGGGGAAGACTCCCTCTCCTGAGGTGAACCGCTGCAAATCAGGAATATTTTAAATCAAAAGAGACACAGGGCCAACTTGCAGTGAACTCTAAATTACATGGAATTGACACATGCTGAATTTAGGGATTCTGTTTAGCCCAGCTCCACCTGCAGGGTAAGGTGAGGTGTTCAATGCCATGCCACGCTTTTATTATAGCTGAATTCCTTTCTGGAAGGATCTGACAATCCTGGCCTTTCCCAGTTTTCTGTGCAGAGCTATTTCAAACCTTCTATAGAACAGAGCTCAGAGATGTCCCCTTAGCAACAGCATCTTTACAATATCGAGAAAAATAAAAGTTTAATTTTTTGTTTTCTCCTTTTTAATGATCAAAGTCAACATTCATCATTGTATGGAAGTGTGTGTACTAAAATGATATATACTTTACTGAACATACCTTCTCAGACACTGCACCATCTGTCACACAACCACTTTCTTAGTTCTTCCAATTTGCTTTGCCTGAAATCTACCTGTGAATGTAATATTTATAGCAAACATGTTTTTATCAGAAGCAGGTAATTAGAATACATTTCAAAGACTCTGCTAAAAGATGCCATGAAGGCTTTCCTATTGCAGCTGTGGTTGAGCAGGAATTCTGGTGTCAGGAACTCCAGCAAATCAGAGGAACTCCACAGCTCTCTGGGATTTCTGATTCAGACACTGGCAACTAAAGAGGGAGCCAAGCTGTTCCCTCTGAATGGCCAAAGGGCTGAGAGACTGGGAGCTGCAGTGGTGGAGAAGTGGGGAAGGAAAGCTGAGCACTGCCATTTGACAATGAATTTCAGAACCTCTAGGAACAGCAGAGGTGACAGTGCTGACACTTTTCATACCTGTGGAAAGCACAGAAACCTCTGCAAAGAACCCTGAGAAGGTGAGAAAGAGTGGGATGTCAAGGTGGTTTTTTGCCTTTTGTCCATGAGTCCTTGGACCAGACTCATCAAGTTTAGCTTTAATGCAGTAAGAAAGGAGGCAGCTCCTTTACTTTTAGGGCTTCCTGCCAGCACTGATGAGCAGCTCCCTGCCAAGGGCTTTCCCAGGTGCTCGCTCGGAGGAGTGCACAGGGAGGCCTGGAGGTGCTGAGCTCCCAGGGGCTGGACACAATCAAGCATTTAGAGCTGTTGCTGTTTGGTCCAGGCTCTGCAGTGGCACCCTCACCCCTCTCTTAAGCTGTACTTAATTTCAGTAAGGTGAAAAATGAAATGGGAATGCTTTAATACAACTCTGAAAGGGGCACGTTGAGCAGGAAGCTGGCTGTAGCAATTTAATGAGAAGATGAGGGCAAGGTGCAATTAGAAATCCAATCCTTCTCAGGGCCAAGGAGTGTTTCTGGAAGATGCAGGGAGCTGTGCCTGGGATGGGCTGCCTGGAGTTTTGCTGCATGTTTCACTCAGGACATGGCTGAGGTTGCTCTAAGGGGATGCAGAAGCCACCAAAGCATCTGCCATTCCTCCAAAAACTATCACAATTTCTCAGTAAGCTGCTCAAGCTGACACAATACAGTCAAGGAAGGCAGACTGGAAGCCTTTAACATAATTTGCTGCATTCACCTTTAGGTAATCGATAAGCAAGTATTCACCATAAAACCTTTGGAGACAGTCATTCACTCATGTGGAAGGAAAGGGGCTGTGAAACTGCCACAATTTGGAGGTTCTTGAACTTCTGTCCAAGAGAAGAGAGCTCGAAGAGAGGAGTTGTCACAAACTCTAAGTCCAAGCAGCCCCTCATGCCACAGGTCCTCACATCCCAACCCAATTGCTCAGGGCCAGCAGCTGCTTCACCTGCAGCCCAGCTAACACAGGCCTGCTTTGGCCAGAGGCACCAGGCTGAATGTAAAAATACATCATTGACCTGGTCAAACAGTTTTGTCTAAGGAAACAACATTTCCTCAGAGTTGAGCCATTAATCCAGTTAAGTGTAATTAAAGCATTTGCACAAGTCTGAACTAATTTCTCTGTTTACAGAACAGATTGGATAAATATCCCTGTGAGAGGCAGAAAATTCATTACAGCAACAGCTTAGGTCCCTGTATTTCTAAGCTGTCCTGATATGAGGAAATTACTTTGGTACCCTAACAAATATATCATTTCAGTAAGCTCTTAATGTAAAAGCACTGTGGAAATAATGTCAACAACCTTGTGATGACTAGTAAATAGACTGATGTACATCCAGCTACACATAATAAACCTTTAGAGGGCCTAATGTCATCAAAAACCACAAGAAAAGGTATCACAAGATTACAGCCGAGGTTTTATACACAGGCACAACACTTTACTCATATTAATATTTATTTTTCTCCTTATTCTCCCCAGGTTGCTGCCCTTGCTGGCTCTACTGCCAGCCCTCTGAGCTGGTGCCTCATGACATTCCCAGCTCTCTCTGGCTGCTTCTCAGCTTTGAACTTTCTCAGCAGCAAATCCCGGGGCTGCTGCATTGCTGGATGAAGTTTCTACTTGTACTTTAGACAGAATTTTGATATTCTTGGGTGCTGTGAGGACTGAAACTCCCAGGGCTCCACTCAGCCAGCAGGGACAGAGAGGAGGTGACTGGGCTGGGGGTGCAGTGCTGGCATTTGCCCAGTGAGAGCTGCAGTGCCACCCACACCTCACGCCAGGCACTAAGGGACTGTGAAACAGCAGGGACCTGTCCCTGCAGCCTCTTGGCCCGAGACAGTTGTTGCTAATTACATACAAGGCAGAGACACTACTGAAAACCTCAGCTGTGCAGTTTTGGTTCCCTTACAAGAACAAGACTGTCGGTGCATTGTCCCCCAGCTGAGCTGTGTTAGTGTGATTAGAAAAAGCCCAAGCTGATGAGTGCCACAAAACCACGTAGTATGAGCTGTAAGGAGATACAACCACGTGGTGTAACTTTAGGTGCAGGGGGTACTACAGGTGGAAGAACAGACCTCATACCAATCTCCTGAGCATCCAAAAGTGCATGTTTGAATTCAGCACAGCCGCAGATTAGGGAATTAGAAAGGATACTGGCTGCCAGTTCATATTTTTTAAATGACTGATTTTTTTTTTTTTTTCTTGCAAACATCTGCTTATAAATGGGTTTCACTATGACATAGGCTTTTGGAATGGAGAATGTTCTCAAATTCTCTTTCCTTTCCAAGTTTCTGTTGGGTATTAACAAATCTCTGTACATTCCAACCTCACAGGAAAAATCTATTTGAGCAAAAATTTCTCCTGTCCTAATTTTAAAAGATCTTAAACAAATACAGCTACTGTTGCTTATCAGAAGCATTTAACATTTAAATTGTATTCTTCATCTTTAATCTTATTTAATCTTAATTAATAAGGGTGTTAAGGTGTATGGTAAACGAGAACACATCCAGCTCTTCCTACCACTGCACAAGCTTCTTTTGTGCTTCCTATTTCCACGGCTTCGGGTCTTGTCCTGGACACTCCTCCCTGTGGGAGGTTATGGGAAAGGAGACTGCCTCCCAAAGCAGGAGGCCATCGTGCCATGCCCGCTGCTTCCTGGGATCCTCCTGTTCTCCCTGACGAGGGATGGGGTGGGAAAAGCCCAGCCAGCAACTGCTGGTGTTCTCAGGTTTGTATTTTCTGACATCCTGTTCCTTGCCCAGCTGCACTGCTTGGGATGCGAGCTGGCAGCTGAACACCTTGTTAGAGATGCTGTCTTGGAGGAGAATGATTTTGTAGTCTCACAGCAGCCAGATTAAGCTGCTGCTAAAGCACCCTTGCAATTCCAAAATTACTGTCTCTTTAGTTTGCATACAATAAAGGCATCAACAAAACACACCACAGGCAGAGACAGCCAGCCCTGGGAATAGCATGGCAGCCCTTGAAGTCCTTGAAGTGGTAATTGCACGACCTCTTTATTTATCCATTTGGGTCCATATATCAGTTCTCCACAGGAATCCTGGAGAATTTTAAGTGGCTCTTGTTAATACAGTGAAGAGATAGGCTGATTACCTTGTGCTCATTAGAAGTGTACAAGGCTACCAGAGATAATTGGAGAGCTCAGTGAAATATTTGCCTTTCTCAGGTTGCAAATATTGTAGAACCTCATTAGTTTGCCCTGCTATTGCCCATTGACTCACTAACCAGGGGTTTGCAACCTGAAAGGACAGTGGATGAATTCCTAATAAAACAGGGCAATGTACTGCTCTTATTTCTGGAGTTTTACTGCACTAAACAAACCTTCTGGTAGAGTTTCGTCTGTGCAAGAGACAAGGCACTGTGAGCGAGGAAACCAGTGTAAAAGAGGGTTCAACTTGATGTCATTTCAACAGTGTTAATACAAGTGCTAACAAAAAGGGCTCTGCAAACGTGAAGAAGAAGAGCAAAACTTCTCTATTTCATATTTACCATTAATTTCAGGCAGAAGAGCAGTGAAACTGATTTAGTGTGAAATAGTTTTGTATCAGTGTTCATTCATGAGCTGCACTGACGCATTCACACAGGTTCAGGTATGCAAAGGGATTGATGCATTCACATTCCCACCACTGGGGATCCAAAGGCTGTCCCGGGCAGAGCTACAAGGAGGGCAGGGACAGTGCAGCTGCACCACCCCATAAGAACACCCTGCAGCACGTCCTGGAGGCAGGCTGGACAGCCAGGCTGGTTCTGGACAGAGAGGAATCGCCTCCCCCTGACACAAACACGGCTCACAGCCTCCCTGACACAGAGCTGTGATACTTCTGCCCCAAAGAACCATTCCACCACTTCATGGTCTGCTTCTGAAGGGCACTGAAGACCCAAAGGAGCCTGTGCCAAACAGCCTTCCTCTGTAGGCTTCCAACAGACACGCTCCAACTTATCCCATCTCACCTTAGACACAGGAAACAAATCACCTGCATCTGATTCCAGTGCCACTAACTCATCCTGAATCACCTGCATCTGATTCCAGTGCCACTAACTCGTCCTGAATCACCTGCATCTGATTCCAATGCCACTAACTCGTTCGCATCTGATTCCAGTGCCACTAACTCGTCCTGAATCACCTGCATCTGATTCCAATGCCACTAACTCGTTCTGAATCACAGCAGATATTTGAACACAAACTCTAATCTTGATTAATCTCAAACTATTGATAGGAAAAGGAGGGAGAAGCTCTCAGCTGAACTGAAAGTCTTTCTAATTGGCCTGTGGCAACTGCATTACAACAGAAAATCTTAAAAAGAACCCCCCAGAAATGCTAGTACCATTTTGAAAACCCCTGAAGTTTCATGACACAATTTAGTTCCAAATGATTATATAATTACATTTGTGAATGTAATCCTGTGGGGTATTATTCTAATTATAGACCACAATCCTTCTTAGCAGCTTTCAGAGAAATAATTTGTGTAATGAAATGAAGGTTTCCAGCTGCAGCAAACAAACCAATCTCAAACCTATTTTGTAAATGACAGGCTACCCTTAATGGTGTGATCCAGTTTGGATCAATCCACTGACTCTGTATTTGCCTGGATTTTGGGGGATTCCTTATTCCAGAGCAGAAAATGGCTGAGGGCAGCGTGCTACCTGCAGAACCCACAGATGTTCTCTAAGATGATAAATAATGCAAAAAACCCTTAAAACTGAGGCCCCAGCTATTCCATCCAAGTGTGAAGTAGCACCACTCTGAGTGCTGTTGTACACAGAGGCTGAAGACAAGGAGCTCCTGGCCTCGTGGACACATTTATTCTGATGATACAAAAGGAAATTTTGCTCAAAGCAGCTTTTCTCTATAAACACCAAACTGCACTGCAGAGCAATGGGTGCATTTGGAAAGGAAACACACAGTAACTCCAAATAGCTGCAGCAGCCTTCACCTGTCTAGATCGGGATCTTTCCAGGTACTGAATGTCTCTGTAGACACTCCAGTGCCACTGATTAGTGCTTTGTGGTACTGTTATCTGAGCCCTGGGATAAAATCTGTTCGCTGTCCCAAAACTGCTACCAGTCATTTGTTGACACAAAGAGCACCTCCAAACCAGCACTTTATTGGTGCCTGTTTCCTAACAAGCTGTCCTGGAGGACACATCTGCTCATCTCTTGCCCTGTGAGCCACCTTGTTTTGTCAGCTAGAAGCTTCCTGAGGTTGTGCCCAGCTTCCCTTTTACTGCTTTTTATACAGCATGTGTAGGCAACCCCTCACCCAAGGTAACAAGGCAGATTATGCCAAGGCAAGGCACTGGAGCATCCTGTGAGGAAAAGGGTTTACAGGAGCTAGAAACAGAAGGGACCCTCCAAGCAGGTAAATCTACCTTCATGCAAGAGGAGAATGTTGGTCTTTGATTAGGAGTGCACCAGGAGCACAGCTGGGTCACAGCTGATCCCCAGCCCTGTGCCTTCCTACAGCACTATAAATACACATTGCAGCTGGGCAGATAATGGGTACATCCCTACAGCAGCTCACACTGAGAAAAGGGAAGCAGGGAATACTCAGAGAACAGAGAAAACAGAGGCTGAACCTATTCAGTGTGACCTGTATATTTTGGGCTGAAGCTCACACATTAATGTACTGGGGGATGTTGCATAAAATGTCTGTTCTTGCTGTATTACTTGATTGTTCCTGAGGCTTTTTTATTCTTAACTTCCTTAAGCAACCAACCAGTAGATCATAAAATTTTTTTGGCTCAACACTGTCATAAATGTTGATTATTGGTGTTATCATTACTTATAACTAGGTATACTTTGATCCGCTATAAAATTGGAGTACTCACACTGGAGTCAAGACATGGGATGGCTGTGGCTGTGCAGTCCAGGACACAGGCACAAGACACAAGCACATGTGAGAATGACTGGCACTTGCTGTACCTTTAGTCAAGCCTGCTTGCTAGGCCAGGGCAAGAAAACAGATATGCCTATTTTATGTAGCTCGTCTTTTACAATAATAGTGTTTGTAGAATTGGTAGTCAGTTTGAATTGTGTTCTGTACACTGCATTATATATGCAAATTAATTCCTATTAATCTTTATAATGTTAAGCTCCTGCTAAAAATGTTCATTTAAGAAGTGCCTTTGTTCTTCTGTCTCCCTAATTTCAATTCCCTTCAGTCTCTTCACCCCGTGCATTAAAGCACGTTATTAATTTTGTCACGTTAATCTGATCAGTGCTAAACACACTGCCACTTCTAAAGACCTAAAACATGACGCTAAGCTACAGTGACACACAAACAAAAAGCCCAACGTGCAACAGGCACAGCAGCTCTCGTGGTGCCCGCTCCTTCCAGGAGGGGACAATCTCTGCCCCACTGGTGGCCGAGCCCACCCACCCCTGTGGCACCGTGGCCAGAGGCCAGGCAGAGCTGCAGCCCTGAGCACAGAGGGCAGGGCAGACGAGGCAGGACACGCAATTAAAACCTCATTAGAATAACAGGAGGGTTAAGTGTGTCATCAGAAAGGAGGGGATAAAAACCTGACAACAGCAGAACCACCAAATTCTGTGTCATCCTGCATATTACAGAACGGAAGGCCCGAAGCAGAGAGGATTATCTCTGAATGGAGATTACCCACGTCTATGGAACTGGCATTAATTCTGAAATTATGGGATGAAAGCAGAGAAGTAACTACCAAATAGAACTGTCTCTCCCATTACAAGATGGACATGTTAATAAACTGAGGTTTTATGCCAGAACAGATCTGTAAAGAAAGCAGGAATTCATAAAACACTTATACTTACTTATAAGAACAAATTCCTATTTTAAGATTAATTTCCATTCCCAAAAATGTATGTCCAGAAAAGTGTTGTTGATGTAAACATATCAATACTTTGCTAGAAATTTATTTTCCTTTTTCATTTATGTTTACTAAATTCTTGCAAGATTTTAGCAAGTGTTTTGGCTAATACCTGATGGAAGTGTAGATAATTTGATGTTCAGGGGGTACTGAAGTAGAAGTGTACTGCATAACTTGCCCACAGCTCCAGGCAGAAGCAGCAGCAGGCACAAACAGATTTTTTTGACCGAGCATATTTTATCTCATTATGTGATTGTTGATTAAGCTATGCCTAGCAGGTAGGTTGTGATTGATATCACAGACTCTTTTTAAAAAAATCCCTATTTTTCTTGAATAAACATGAAGCCTGAAAACAGAATTTCAAAACTTGCTTCATAAACAATCCACAGCCTGTCAGATTTTTGCTTACTTGTAGTATTTATTAACTATTTCTGAGGGCAGAATAGATCAGGAAATTGTGAGCCAGTTCACAAACATTTCATTAATCCCAAAGAAAATAAAACTTATAACAATTACTACTATACTCTACAAATTAGCTATTCTATGACAAAAATATTTTCTCCTTAATAACAGAATCAAATTATTATCTTGAATACGTCCCGTTCATTAAATGCCAGTAACATAATTGAGAACTGTATGATATAAGGAGGAAAGACGTGACTTGCAGTAAACACAAATATTAATTTAATTTCATTTTTCAATTCATTTTGGATAATGAAAAAGGGAAAGAGAAGGAAACAAAGTAATGTGATGCAATGACAGTGGTGTGCAGCAAAACTAAATAGGACATAATACAAAAGATAAACTGGAGTAGTCGCATCTGTGTGCTCAATGCTGAGGAATAAACCTATGTTTAGAATGAATTTTCAAGGCCTTAGACACACCACTTCATGATCTGTGATTGATCATAGAGGAAGCAAAAGGCAGACCCATACCAATTGCTTCTCTGAAAGTTGGATTTGTTGAACATGCAATTCACATATATAGTCCATACACACTTTTGACACATAATCCAGATACCTGGTGCTGTTGAAATACAACAAGAATACAAAGGACAGCAAGTGTTAAGAATTCCTTTTCCTATCTCTGGATCTAAAAGAGCATTTGCAAGTATAACATTTTCAAGTTCAGCTCAATTCAGGAAGATTTAAATTCCTTATACAGTTTTATGCACAAAGCCATGATGACTTAGAAAACATGACTGCATCACAAATTCTGCTTTCTGTGAGAACTTGGTTAAACCCATTTAGAAAGGGTGCATTTTGTAAACTTTTATTCTTTGTTCTAAAAGCTTTCAAATTATGGAACATTTTACAGAGAGAGGAAATTGGTTTGGATTAGTGGTTAAAGGCTTTGGCACAGTCCCTACTCCTGGTGACTACCCAACAGAGCGAGGTTGTGGCTGACTGAAAGGCCTCCCATCATTATTTATTCTTGTCTACACCAACAGGCTAAACAGGCAGAATTGTTCAGTCACACTGATTGCTTCACACAGTGCTTGACAGAAGTTTAATTCTGTGGTTTAGAAAAAGTTCCTGATGCATATGATGAGTGCAGGGGTCACTAATCACCATAAAGGCTGCATCCAGAGCTGACGCAAGAACGGCACTCACAGGGACTGGCACTGTCCCCTTTGGGTTGGTCAGGATACAAGAGAGCAAGGCAAGGCATTTTTTGACAAGCTGCTGAGCACTTCTGCTTTTGCTGGTGCTGCAAAAGATATATGAAATACCCTGACAGCAAAGAAAAACAAAACACCACTCGGATTTTGACAAGGCACAAAAGAGGAAATAGAGACCTAAACTGGTTTCACAGAGGAGGATTTCTAATGGATCAAATCCAGAACACAGTGCCTGCATGCTGCAGCACAGCCTCTGTGACAAGGGAGCAGTGGGGCTGCATGGGGGGCTACAGGCTGCCAGCATTTCCTCCAAGCTGGTGTCTGCCCACAGGAACACAGGGATGGGATGCCACACTTTGCTCATCCAGCGAGACACCATGAGGGCAAATGCTCTCTCTCAGCCTTCCAGAGCAGCATATACCTGTTGGGAGCATTCACCTGTGCAACTTTCACTGGTGAGCAGGTGAGCCCCAGAAGGCTGCAAATCGGCCCAGACCTTCCCTCTGATTCCCGAGGAAGGCCTGTCCTGCCCAGCACTGGGTAAGACCATACAGACACATACATTTAGTTCTTTATTTTTTTTTTCCTGATCTGTCCTAATTTCTAAGCAAAAATCCTATGTTTTAAACAGCTGTTGGTAAACACTGCTGGCTGTAAGTCTTCGAACCAGACACCTGGGTCATCCGTGTAAAACCTGAACTCCCGTAGATCTGGAGAGATCCACTGGGAGCTGGCTAAAACAGTGCTGTGGTACTGAAGGTGGATTTCCTCCAGGGGGGTATCATCCTGTCTGCAAACACATCATAAGCACATGAGTGTGAAACATTTTTACATCATAATGCTTTAACTATTAATGAGAGAATATTCTAGTAAGATAAACATGAAAAAAAATAGCATCTAGCTTCAAACACTTGAAATAAGGCTCAATACATGCCTCCTACAGCCCTAAAGATATCCATAAACCCAATCCAAATTATGAGACTCTGCTAGGGATGCAAAAATGGGGCAGTAGCAGCTTAAGCATTATTACAGATTTCTCAAAGGTGCACAGTGGGCTTCTGAGTGCTCAGTTTCCACAGAAACTAAGCTACAGATTTCTTGCCTTTTTAAAGTCTAAGTTCTATTAGAGATATAACTTTATTGCAGTTTTACTTGTTTAGTGAAATAAATACATTTTGTAAACTTTGAAAAAGTGCAGCTCTGAAAACCTTGAAATAATTATCATTATCTTCCTCCATCAAAGACACATAAATATCAAACATAGGCATGAGCCTTGCAGCAGTTACTGGTACAGTGTTAATAGCAATGATTCAAATTCTCTTCAGTGCTCCACTGACAAGTCTGTCATCAAGGCACTCTGGCCATAGAGGTTAAGTAAGTTTTGGCAGAACTACAGAATATTTACAATTAAGACCAATAACTTCAGAGATGCAGAAGTGTGAGAGGAGAGTGGTGTGTGCCTCCTGCAGCACAGGGGATTGAGATTCTGCCCAGCTCCTCACATATTTGATTGTTTGATTTATTTCCTGGGAGCCCTTCATTTCAGATGGCATTCTACTTCTTTATCTTTTTTGTGCACATTTTAACTTGTTTACTGATTTACTAAGCAACTTTATATTAGCTCCCACCCAAAGGACTGCTGAAACTGCTCTAAGTATTTACTTTCAATCAGACAGCTTTTCTCTTCCATTTGTTTTCTTGACATTATCGGTGCCTTCATATGAAAGAAGAAGCTCCAACAGTGCACCTCTATCACAGTGGCTACACATTTTAATCAGAAGGTAGAGGAAACAAATCTGAAAAAATTAATATAAATAGGATACTTGAACTTTATAACATGACACTCTCACAGCTTTATGTCACAGGCATGATAGCTACTGCAATAGGAAAAGTTCCTGCTCAGTGAATAATTGAAGAATACTCTTCTGATGTTTTTTCAGAGACAATTTACAGAATACAGCTGTCTCCACTCAGATCAAAGTCCCTGTTAAAATGGCCATGTTTCTCTTCCTTGATAGGATCTGCTCTTCAGCTTCTGCACTGAGGGGTCCTCTGATCTCCCCCTCACAGCAACGGCAGAGGTCTGCACTGGGAAGTGGTCCTCCAGTAAAAAATCAAAGTATGCCAATAGTTACAGATGAATATCCAATCTGATCCTGCATATCTAAGCCTGGCAGAGTAACCTGTTCATTTCTTACCATCACCAGTAATTTAAAAAACATACATGCTTGTTCTCATTTTTAACCCAGCTAAAATAAATCCTTGTCTCATTCAGTGGGTTTTGCAAAAAAGAATAACACATGTATGTAGGTTTCAGGATACTTAAGTTTATAGGGGAGTTTCAGGGGTGGGAAAAAAAGGCTCAGAGTTTCCCTTTAGTGGATTCTGTGGGACTTTGCAATTTATAGCTGCTTTTCCCTGGGGAAGGCTTTACAGCAGACCCAGGCTGTTGCTGCTCTCACTGAAGGGCAGTATGAAAATCCCTTTGATTTCACAAGTGAATTTCCAAGCTCTTTTGTGGTGAAATCACCAAATACAGAACACCAAATAAGTACCAAAGAACACCACTAACTTTAAACCAGGTTTCCATCATCGCCAGACACTTCTGGGAGTAGAGTGAGCTTAACATATTAGGTGGTAGACAGACAGATTATTAAATAGTCATATTGGCTCTTCTGAAATAAACCCCTTTGATTCCCACAGAGCCAGAACAGTACCCATACTGCCTGACTCCAGGCTTGACTTAGCTATTCCTACTGCTTTTAATTCAAGCTAAGAAGAAGCAGACACAAACCTCAAGAGTAAAGCCATGGCTCCTTCTCCTATTGAACAAAAAAGAAAAGGAAAAAAAAAAAGGCAAAACCCCCCAAAAGTACCCAATTCCCATGTTCCTGAATTTCTGTAGCTGATTTCTTGGTGACATTTTTCATCTTGACAGCACATTCATGAAATGTGACAAATTTAGGCAACAGTCTCGCACTGAAAAATGTTCCTGCGAACTTTTCCCAGTTAAGCTGCAATGAATTTGCTTAGCAAAAAACAAAAGGTTTTTCCTCAGCTTAGCTTCCAGTTACTTTGATACATGATGTTTCAAGTAGTTTTAAAAAATGGACCCGGCCTGAATTCTGTATTAGTTTTTAAAGCTCAGAAGATCGTTCAAGATCCTGTGACATTTCTCACCGCTGGGTCTGAGAGAGGCCCGTGGGCTTTTGCAGTCCCAGGGAATCACCACTGCCCATTTCCACAGAGTCCAGCTTTCCAAAGCATCCTTTCAATTTGTGGCAACAGCTCAGTGTGTGACATCACCTGGCTCTGCCACTGCAGGATTGCTGCATAATGCAATCTCGTAATTGTCAGATGTTGGAGCTCTGGCTGAGCAAGCTGAGGACCTGTCTGCTGCTTTTCAGAGCGTCCAGGGATGAATCAGGCAGGCCTGGGGGGGTCTCACATGTCTGAAATGAAGCCATAAACCCTGTCACAAAACCAAAATGAGAGCTTTGGCAGGCCGGGAACGACTGGAGGGAATGATGCCCTGGGAGGGTCACAGACAAGACAGCTGGGCTCAGTGGGGTGCTGGGCAGGATACCTGTGGTATTTTGTGGGGTTTTATTCAAACAGAAGATGCAGGCTGGCATGTTCGTGTGGAATGCAGAGGAAGAGGGCGAGGAACTGCACACAGAGATAGGTGTTGAGCAGGCTCTTAGCCAGCTGCACTCACGGCCTTAGCAGCCAAGAGTCTTTTAGGCCTCTTCTGCTTTTATAACCTCTCTCTACCTCATGAGTGGAAATTTCAACCCCAAAACTCTCAAGGTCACCTTTCGGTGAATATTTAGCTTCACAACCATACTCTCCACACAGCTTTCCCTCATCCATGAGGCTTCAGCAAAGACTGCAGTATAAATGTACATTCTGAGATATATTCTGACTCGGGTGCATGACCAGGTTACCATGAATTATTCTAGAAAACATTCTTTGTATCCATTACTAGAGGCTTCTGAGATCAACAGCCGCTACAACTTTAAGATCCTTTCAAAGCATATCCTAAAGCCCCCTGGATATTTCTATTTTATATAAACTGCTCTTATTCTCTGCCTGCAAGGGTCTCACTGTAAATGTAGAGATCCTTTGGGGCTGGGCTAGCAGGACTAAAATGGAAGATGGTTTTGTCTGGACCAGAAACACACAAACCCAGCTTTTTCTTGTTGTGGCATTTGTTCTTACAATAAAAATCAGCAAGGAAGAAATTAAAAATCAGCTGCCATAGCAAATGGGCACAAAAATTGTTGTGCATGCTACATACAACAGTGATAAACAGAAACCAAAGTGCAGTAGGGTAACACACACATTTTATCATCACCATTGAATTACCAAAGCCCACAACCAGTCTGGAACAGAACAAAAAGCACACAAAGGAGAATTTTATACTAACAGTGTGCTCCTAGGGGATAAATGTTATACAAATACCATAAATGCCTAACCTTATCCTCGAGAAGCAAAGTGTTTCTTGAAATGGGATGCTAGCATGTTCAAAATGAAACTAGTCTTGGTGTTCTTGGGAAACTTTCACTGCAAAAGCTTTCTCTGCTTTTGGAAGCTTCTCCTTTGCATCTGGTGGGGTAGATTAACAACAGATCTATTAATTTCATCACTCCCCATGAAACAACCTGTATGCTGAGCTCTAACTACTGTGCATATGGGAACAGTTTGTTTATTCTTGCTTAGCATGAGAAATTCTAGAAGATCAACTTGTAAATAGAAATTTTAGAAATTTTAAAATTAGAAGATTGGAACCGTTGTTTCAAGATTGAGCACCTACAATTCATTTAAGGGAAATTCACACTTGTGTTTCTAAGAGCTTCAGGCACATGGGACAATTGCTGGCCTTAGATCTTCAATAAAACACAGTTAATTCAGCTCTTCCATCCACAAATCCTAAATTTTCATCCATGGTTCCTAAAACCTTTGAGCACATACTGTAAAATGCAAATAAGGCTAGGAAATGTTCATCTGTGATCAGCACCTAATGATTTGAGTGACCTGAATTTGAAGAATATTCATGGCAGCATAATAATTAGACATGGAAAAGACCTGGGGCTGTCTTCTATTACCTAGCTAGTGCAGCACTGAGCCAAGACTGATTACTTTTGACCAATCTCATTTTGCAAAGAGCGGTGTGAAGAATCTTCCACTCCTTCTCTTGAGGGGTTTTCCCAATAAAGCAAATCTTGCTTTTAAAATATTTGTCTTGATAACCTATATCTATTTTTTGAGCGGTCTACTTCATTTTAATACTAGGCACACATTGCCTTGCTTTAAAGAAAGGAGTGTTCAGCTTTATCAAGTATTCAAGGGCATCCCAGTGGCTCCTAAGATTTGGTTAGGTCATATTGTTCTCTACATGGTCTTCTCTTCAGCACTTCAGAACCACAAGGGCATTCCTCAGGTCTCTCCTGTACAAGTTTGGCCCTCCAGAAAATGGACAAGAAATGAGAAATTTTGCTAGAAGTAGCCTATGAAATCCCCACTAGGCTGCACAGATGGCCAGAAATCATAATTGGAAGCATTCATACATATTTCAGAGCGACTCACTGGAAAAAAGGATAAAATGCAAGAGGAAAAGGAGCAAAACCCCTCAACTCAAGATGCACTTTGGCTGAAACTAGGTTGGTGTTTCCCCAAACATCCATCATGCAATCCAATTGACAACACTTGAATTAAACAGATGCAAGTGAAGCATTGTCAAACAGGGCTCTCTTAAGAACTGTGACTGCCATGGTTTGATTGCATCTCTTCTCTTCAGCCAGAGTATTAAATATATGAACAAAACAATCCTGCTAGATACCAACTACCCACTAGGATATATGTAAATACACAGTGAATTAGAAAACACAAACAGTCCAGACTCTAGGGCTGGACCTTAGTGCCAAGGCAACACTGTGGCTGACATCATGCATAAACAATAACAACTAGGATGCTTTCTGGAGCCCAGCCAACACGTAGGTTTTGTCTTAGAGGATGCACTAGCCTAGTGTTAATATTATTATTAAAATCATGTAAAATTTCACAGATTTAGAAAAAGAAAGAAAAAAACACCACACCCAAAAAATGCGTGGAGAAACAGGAAGAAATCTAAATATAGCTATTCCATCATAAAGATTTTATTGGTGCCAGTTAAGAATGATTTTCTCACTCGTGTCTTCAGCAGATTTGTGCCAATTTTGCAATTTTTGTGCTTTTACATCCCCCCTGCCAGTACATCAGACATTCTCCTCCCTTTGGAGTACACCCAAGGAAAATGTATTCCAACCTCGGGGTTGGATGAGCCATGGCTGTAAGCCAGGGTTTCTGCACTGAATTCCCAGGTTTTTTTCCAAATCTCTCTGCATATGCTCTGCCAATTCATTGTCTCCACAAGCAAGAAGAAGCTAATAAAGCTGTGTTGGTCTGTTCAGTGTGGTTCAGCACTCTCTGCTGAGCCTCCTGTCTCACCAGGCTGAAATCCCACCTTCCAGTGCCAAAACATGCTAAAAGTTTTAGAGAGGTGTTACTGGAGAGCATTTGGTAAAGGGGTCAGTGCAGGTAACTTGTAAGCTTGCACAGAATTTCAGCAGCTGTCTGTGAAGGCAGGACAAATTTGCAGGATCAGGGCCTTATATTCTGAAGAGGTGATCTGGACTGGTTCTTTGCCAGTCGAACTGGTCGGACTTCACCAGAATTGCTCTTGACATAGCAGCAGCAGAGAAAGGAAAAAATGGCCTTTGAAGATGCAAGTGACATTTCCCATGGCTTCTTTAGCTTCAAGGACTTTGATAATACCACTGTGCAGAGAAGGGAAGTCTCTGCTAGGTTGAAAGTAACCTATTTTATTAAAAAATTTCATCTCTGATGTTTAGTAAAAGCCAAGTGGCCTCCATTATCTACACAAAAATAGCCCACTAGGTATTCAGGGCTGTCTTTTCTAGTACCTCTGCACACTCTGTAGCCCTGGGTACGTTCGTCATGCATTAGCTGAACAGGATTCTCTGGACCACTCCTCGATCTGTGGTACACTCCACATTTAACATTGTTGTGCACTCACTCGCTGAACCATTTTTAAACTCAGCCTCCTGCTGAGAGCTAAATGCACTGTTTGTACTCTAATCTTTGTACCTACTGCAGCTAAAGTATAGTGGTTCCACAGCTAGAAGGCAATAGCTAAAGTGGAGGAAATGTAATTAAGAAGAATAAAAAAAGAGATTGATAGAAAATGCAGCACATTGCTCTAGACATATTAATTTAGTGCTATCTGAGTGACTTGAACAACTAATTTATTAAAATTACCTGGAAGCATCTTATGATTACCCCAACATAAGCCATCTTTAATTCGTCTCTGCCTCTATTCTTGGCAAGACAGTCCACGCTTTGCATGCTCAATATACAAGATGCACAAAAACCAATTAGTGCTGCTGACCTATACAAATAGGATAACACCAGTGGACTTGATCACCATCAGACAAGTGCAGATAACTGGTAAATGAAGGACTTGGTCCTAATTTGTGAAGCCAGTCAGAATTAAAACGTGCTGAACTTTCCCTGGTTTCCATGCGAGGTGTGAATATTTAGTATCCTGTGCCACTCTGAGATGGTTGTGACACCTGTCAAGTTCATTGCCTGTGGCAACCAGAAACCGAACCCACAGAAGGGAGAGGTGGCCACAATGAGAGGAATATCACACACTTCCATGCCAGGCTCCTGCCCTCTGCCCTCACAGCTCCATCCCTCCCAAAGCTGCCCTTGTGTGACCAGCTCATGGCTCCTCCAGCTGAGCTAAAATCACACCACAGGCTCCTTCAGGCTGCTGCTGACTCTTGGTCACAGCTCAGTCTCCTTCACTGCATGAAAATATTTCAGATGCTTGGTCAGGAAGCACAGAGAAGGCCTTGGTTTCTCACTCCACCAGTAAATCTGTTGCATATTATTGAACTAACTCTCAGGGTTTGGGGAGATTTCCGTGGGGGTTTAACTACATCAAGCTCATCACTGAGCTCCTACGTGCTTGCTCAGAGATGTCAGCAGGGTGAGATCCCTGAAAAAGTCTGAACTGGTTCATCCAGAGTACCATAGAAAAGAATTTCTCTTATAAAATACGAAGTCTAATAGAGGAAGACATCAGACATAAGTTGCAAATCGCTTTAGAGAGCTTTTTTTATTGGAACATTAAAGAAGGTTTTGTTCAATGTCCCTGAGCAGAAAATGGTGATAAAAGTGGAAACTGATAAGCAGGACATGTCCAAGGGACAGCAGAGACCCAGCCTGACAGGAAAAGTGCTGTTCCACTGCTCTCAAATCTGGAGAAGAACATCCAGCCGTGTGCTGACTGTTGGGAGAGTGGCTGTCATACTTAGGCCACGAGGAGAGAGACCTACTGGGAAATAAAAGAAAAAGCCCCAGAGATCCAATCCATTCTGGCAGAAACTCTCAGCCCAGGGTAGCCTTTTGCTGCAATAGGCATGTTCCAATGGTTAAGAATAAAAGATGGTTTTAACATCTTCAGGTTTCTGGTGGAAGATCAAGCAGTTTCTCCTCCCGGGAACTACACTGTCACTTGAGTTTGCTCATCAATGCTTCACACAAAGGCCAGGAACTGTTTTGTCATCCCATAATGTCCCACAAAGAGAATGCACACCACATCTGGCCCATTTGGGCACTTAGAGTTAAAATCCCTCCCAGCAATACCCAGCTGCTCCAGGCCATGCTCCTCCCCAGTCTGTCACCAGTGACACTGTGGTCTTGAAAGCTTTGGCCTGCATTACATCTGGCAGAAAGAAGGCACAGCTACCTGATGATAAGTGTCATGGCCCATAATTATTGAGGAAAAACTATTTCATGGGGATGGAAATCGTTGTGCTGACCTCTCCTTTTAGTATCTGTATCTCTGATAAAAGGCTGCAATTCACATTAAGCGTGAGCCAAATTCAGTACAGTGCTCCTTCAGCAAAGTGAGGGGGATTGCATTAAGGAATGGTTTTGGCCTCTTGTGTGCAATCAGAACGGGATAAAGGTGCTGCTGAAATGATCCACTGCACTGCATAACAACTGCTGGAGGCCAGGGAAGGGCCCCTCTTTTGTTTGTAGAGATGGCAAAGCACAGCAATAAACCTGATGTCAGTGCCTCTCTCTGATTTTCCCTCAAGTTCATTTTCTATATGATTATCCAGCATATGACTCTCCCAGCCCTGTGTCTCTTCTGATAATGAGTTTGCTGCCATCTCAGGCTGCACAGACCTTCCCCGAGTCCATAATGGGAAAGATATTAATTATAGTCAGGGAAAATTGAGTTTCATGACTCCCAGAGGACCATGCTACAGTCTCCATGAAACAACTTCTTTCCACCTTTTTATGTCAAGTACAACAGACTCCACATAAATGGTGCAAGACATTTTTATGAGTTACATCATGAATGGAAAAGAGCAGCAATTGCATCGAACTGCCTGTGTACATTAACCTTGTTTCTGAGGAGCCACAATTATTTTTGGAAGCAAAGTTAAAGATACTGCACTGAGAAGAGTCTGTCACTTGGTCTTCCTTCTCCTCTTTTGCCTTTTAGCAGAGGTCATACCCCTGCCTGCTTGAGCACTGAAGAGGGTTCTAGATGGTGAATAAAATTTGCAAACCCTAAAGCTATGCACTTAAGTTCTTACCCTGAGGGACATTTTAAATAGGCACCATAGAGGGAACCAAACCCAGTGTACATTAAGTACACTACAAACTAATTTCAGAAGGCAACTTGTACTGGAGAACAAGCCTCAGTTCCAACAGATAACAATTTCTCATTGCTCTTATCAAGACAGCATCCTTCAGAAACATTTCTCTCCCAGAAATAAGTGAATTATCTTAAATTCATTAAGGACTAAATCAGAGATGGTTGTTGAGTTTTCCTTGATCTGTACTGCATACTGATAATCATTAAAACACAGTTTGATCATTCACGTTTTATTGCTTGAGCTTCCTCTGTGTGAGGACTATGCTTTCCCAAGCAGCGTGATCTGGAAGTGACAGCACAGAACTGGGAGGAAAAAAAACCCCTTAAGTTTGAATCCTCACCCTGCCACTGCAAAAAAAAGAAAAAGGGAAAAAACCTCCCTCACTCTCTTACTTCTGAAGAAAGGGAATTAATTGCCTTGCACATAGACACTCACAATTTCTAATAGGCTCAAGTACCATATGTATAAGAATTAATTGCACATGCCTGTTTTCTCTGAAGTAAAGACACATTAAGGATGTAAAGACATTTCCAGACCCATGGGAACAGTGTTCTTATACCAGCAGCACTCTACTGGAATACAAAAGAACCTGTGGGCTTTGCTTTCTTAAATGTGTTTAGCATGGCTGAGGAGCCTAGGACTGCTGCCGTGGCTGCTGAGTCCCTGCCAGCCCCAGGCCAACAGCACAGGGAATGTGAGGAGCTTTGTCCAAGTGTCCCCAAACCTGATGCACACACAGAAGACACATTTGTGTACAAGAGGAGGGATGTGTGACAGAGCTCTGACACTGGTGGGCAGAGAAGGAAAGGGGCAGCAAGGGCAGGAATGGACTCAGAAATTGCTGGTACCAGGAACAGAACTGAGTTTGAGCACCTTCTCCTGCCCTTTTCCTTCCCTCCTACTTCTTAGTCATTCCTCTCCAACTTTCTCCAAAGCACTGACAAAAGGAGAAGAAAGAACACACCCTGCTCGGAATGAAGCCCTGGGTACTCTTCTCACACTGCCCCTGTTTTACGCTGGAGAAACAGGAGGCAAGGCTCCACAGTATGCTCAGGAGTTCATCCAAGGCCTCTCTGTGCTTGCTCAGAGCTCTGGGAGCATAGAGCAGACACAGTGCATTACTCCTCCCTCTTGGAATGCACCTGATCCTGCCAGGAACAGCTCCCACCTCAGCTGGGTAGGCTGGGCCATCACTCACCCCCTCTCAGGGGTAAACCAAGGGGAGGAGAGACAAACCCAGCCCAGGCAGAGAAAGCAATTGCCCGGGGGAGCAGGGCAAGAAGCTTCTTGCCCTGCCCCTCACACGGGTGTGTGGCCACCAACAGCCCAGCAAGAACCCCAGGCTGAAGGACTGGTCCTTGTCTCAGCAGCACCCACATAGGTTGGGCATCCTGGGGGCAAGAGAAAGGGCTTGAAATGGAGATTTCAGTTTCTGCCATCCGAGAGAGAGAGGAAAAACTCTATGGTTTCCCTGTCTCACTCTTCCTGCAAAGAGAAACTGCAGGTTATGTGTGTAGGGACCTTACACTAGTTCAGAGGGCCTGGTGCACTCGTTAGAGAGAGCTGACACCAATATACAATATAAACTTCCAGTTCTGGAACAGTCAAGGGCTTAAAACACAAAAAATCTAGCCTTAAATTTTGTGGAGGCATTTTAAAACAAGAAAAGCTTCACAGATTCTTGGAAATGCTGGATTCCAGTTTCAGTAAGATCTTATTCTTGATTACATGCTGCTTCATTGAAAATAGCGTGTGATTTCTCATCAGCATAAGTAATCTGCTATAACACCTGTGCAGGCTGTCAAACTATTGTCAAATTGAAACACTGATTTCCCCTTTCTGCCCATTTGATCATAAATTCCATTTGGATTTCTCTGCTTTCTCTACAAAGGCTTTTGAGCTCAAGATCAGAGAGACAATCTGGCAATAAAAACATTCAGGCAGCAATACAGAGACCAGAGAATTTATTTTATCAGGATTTATTTTTAAAATATAGGTTTCTCCTGATAAACTAATATTGTCATCTATTCTGGTGGCAGAGCATACTGCAAACAGCAATCTTCCCCTAGAGAAAAAATGTCAGATTGTGATTTATGAACAGGGAGCCACTAAAGAGTATGATTTCACCCTAAATTAGTAATTTATCAAGTAAAGAACAACAAGCAAATAGCTGAATATTGGTGTCTTAAAGGGTCAATAGACTTTTCACTAACTTTTGCTTCAAGCACAAATAACCAGAGACTCCTCCAAGGAAAAGCTGTTCTAGTGGATGCCCTAGAAAATGAAAACATTTAGGTCTAAGCGTTGGGGAAAACATTCCCAATGTGACCTTTGAGTGTTCACATGGGTTCAGAGGAGCCCCACACAAGGGGGCTGAACAGAGCTGCTAAATGTAGCAAGTCTTTTGAAATGCGATGGTATAAATCAAAAGGAGGTAGTGGGGAGAAGGAGAGCAAGGAAAAGAAAACAAAGCCATTTGAAAGGGTGAGTGTTTGTTTGCAACCTTAATTAACTGAAGTGGAGCGGTTGATTTCCGTGTACAACAGATTATGAATTATTGGAAATCACTATGACACAAGTCAACAGAACAATTGCTTT
The DNA here is from genome assembly GCA_013398015.1 of Oreocharis arfaki. Lineage (NCBI taxonomy): Eukaryota > Metazoa > Chordata > Aves > Passeriformes > Paramythiidae > Oreocharis > Oreocharis arfaki. Next base: position 946,617 of record VZRR01013060.1, read on the forward strand.
TTAAAATCCTCTTACAGGCTGGGGAAATGAGTTTCTAGACATGCATCTGGGAGGAGGTTCCCTCTACCTCTGATCAATTTTGGCAGGAAACATACACCATCAGTGCCTAAAGGCATGACCATGGATGCATAGTTACTCAGCTAGGACTACAAGCAAACCAAGGAAGATCAAACTGTAATTCCCTCTTCACTCCCTCAGAAATCTTTTCTCCAGGCTCCCCAGCCTTCACTCCCAAGAATTTCAATGATTTGTAATTTTGTTGACTTAGGAGCTGCAGTGCACTCAAATTCATGCTGCTCTCAATCTTACAGAATGAGGTATAAATCCTTTCTTTCCGAATACCATGCTGCAGATGTAGACGTTTGGATCTGGGTCCATAATTTCCACAAAATTAGGCAATTAAAATTTTACTTGCGGCAGTTTAAGTGCATCTGTAAAACTGCTGCTAGACGTGTCAATAGAACAATTTATGGTTCCATGCCTTTAGATCTGGACTATTAGAAGATTCCATGGTGCATCAATCCAGAACTGCCATGAAAAATGGGTGTTTATTCTAGTGATTAGATGCCATCAATCTGTTTGTTTATATGGCACAGCTTGGTTTAATTATGAATGAAGAACTTAGTTTCTTAACTACTGCAAAAATTTCTTGTCCATCCAAGAACAGATTCAGATTTCTATTGATGTAATTCCACTGTCTCCTGTCAATTTGGATAGGTCTGCACATTTTTCTGAGATTGTTTAAATAACTATAATGAAGCCAATAACCAGAGCAAGCAGAAGAAGATTCTCCAAGCCTCAGATTCTCATTGTGTAGCAGAATGGTACTAGATGTACTACTTTTCTAATAAGGTTTTGTGATTTCTTTTTTCCTTATATCCTTTGTAATGATGCTAAAACTTCCTTAGGTGATGGTATGGTCTCTGCTCTTTCAAACTGCAGAGGACAAATGCAGTGGTAAGCAGAGATATGGAGAAGTAGAGCTGCAAAAGAAGGGGATTGGTGCAGCACAGGAAATCTAGTGAGTGACACCCAAAGCCAGCCATCTAAATCAGTGTCACTGGTAAATGTCCAGTTCTGATCTTGAAAAGTTCTGGAAAAGAAGCCCTTTCCCATTTCCATTGTAGCTTCCTTGAACACTCACAACGTCTCCAAATGTATTTTGGCTTGGTGAGAAATGGCAGTTGCCTCATTCAGTAGAGTCAGTTCATAGGTCTGGTGGTCTCAGTGCTCTTGGCTTTAATGATTACAGTAGTTATGCTTTGAAAAAATGAAGAATTATTAATCTGCCTGATGAATATGTATATTTATTCTATAGATATCTTGTTGGTTAAAGAAAAGTGGGGAAGAGGATGGGGTGGCAGCTGCCCTTTATGTCTGATCATCAGCTCTCTGCTGGTTCCTCCCACCAGAACCTTTTCCCAGCCCAGAGGAGCAAGTCTCCTGTGTGCTGGCAGCATCCTCTTCTTTGTTTAAATTTTGGCACAATAGAACTGAGTCTAGAACGACCTAAATTCACATTCAGGGGAAACAGACTGGGACAATCTATAGCAAGAAAGGCCAAGATTCAGCTTTGACACAAATAACCTGGTTACAAATTTATCCTGGCTAGCAGACAGGCAGCCTAGAGAACCATGTACAAAAGCTTGCTCCAGCATTCCCACATCAATTGCCTGAAACAACCACACTTGTGCAGCACAAAAGCTGCCATGAGACTTTAAACAAGGGCCCAGAAAAGCCAGAGCATTAATGATCAGTGCCCACACAGGAGTACAAAAGGAGAGAGGCAGCTATTTCATTTTGCTGTCCTCAGAAGAGAGAGCAGAGAGGCCACAGCGTGAGTGTTTACAGGGGCTGGAGCCTTGGAAAGAGCCTGAGGGTTTGCAGCAGTTGTGAGGAATGGCCTGGTCCCCTTGGGTGATCTGAAAAGGCAGAGGGATCAGTGCCCTCGCCACAGAGCTGATGGATGTGAGATGGTCTGTGCCAGCCACACACCTGGGCAGCTCACAGCTCAGTGCTGACACGTTTCAATCAAAGCATGTCTGCAGCTGAACTTAATCACCAGCCAGCCCATCGAGTGGTGGGCGCTGAGCAAGCCCAAAGCAGCCCAGGAATTTTAAAAGGGCCCTGACTTGCTGCAGGACTGCAGAGAGCGCCCTGGCTGTCAGATGCAGTTGTATCCACGGCTGACATGGATGTCAAGATCCCTGCTCCCTCCACGGGCACTGCTGTGATGCTGGAAAATGGAGAGGGCCACCTGGGATCACTGCCCTACACGAACTGTCCCGAGGCTGTCCTGTGCAATCTCTTCTGCATTTTTCCAGCAATGACATTTCATCACTTTTGAACGAAATAAGTTCTTTTGCAGTGAAATTGCTTTTTTTTTTTTCTGTCAGCCGGAGGTCAGACAGTCTGCTTAATAGTAAAGCAAACCAAGCAGGCTGCTTTCTTTTTATTCTAATCTATTTCTTTCAATAAACATTGCAATTGTTTTAATTTGACTACCTAAATATATTTATTTGGTTGCCAAAGCATAGCTTTTTAGGGAGTGGTTGCAGTCCCCTGAATTCCTGTGAGAACTCAACAAAGTTTAAAACCACTTCATACCACGATGCTCTGTACCACCAAAGTGTTATTTTTGACACATAATGTGCATTTCAAAAGCAGAGGTTATTTCCCAGGGAGCAGCAGAGAGCATCACATAAAGCATACACCCCTTGCACTCACCTGGAGTCAAACACTTGAACGTTTATTGAGGCTGCCAAGAGTATTTCATTGGAGTTTCACATTTGAAATGGGTTTATCTGACATAAGTCATGGGAATTGATTTACTCTGCCAAGAGAAACAGCTCCAGCTTCTCTACTCCTTTAACAATGCCCCTGGAGAGCCCTGATGGGCAGTGGAAGCTGCCAGTGTAAGGGACAGCCCAGAGCTAACTAGCAGAGGCCAGATTATCACACTGAAATTGTGCAGCAGCTTCCACGTGGACGGTTTTGTCCCACCCCATTCATCCTCCTGTGATCACAGATCGTCACAAAACCTTAATGGCCAAAAGTCTTTGCTGGGGGCTACTTCAAGACGGAGCTAAGTAGCAAGGAGCATCTGAAGTGACAAGGCTCAAAAGAGACCTCTCAGGTTCTTGTTTGAAGCACATGCTAGTTGAGGTTTGTAAGATTAACAGAAGTCTCTGCTCATATTAGAACTGCACTAGTTTCCACTTAGCCACAAAAGCAGTTAGAAAAAGGGCATTTGCTGTCAGAAAGGAAAGCAAAGATGGATAGGCCTTACTGGATACAAAATACAGGACTACTCAAAACCCAGTGACAGGACCCAAGCTGAAGGAAGAATCAAGGACAGAACTGGGGTACAAGAGAAGAAAAATCAACTCCCAAAAGAAGGCAGACTGAGATAACTGTCTTGACCTTAAAAAAGTATAAAATGCAGGTTTGCTGGGGTTTTTTTTAAAGCCAAAATAAAATCCTAGTCAACAGTTGCCCATGAACAATGACCTACAAGAACAAATCAGCACAGAAATCTGCATTCAGCAGTTTGTTGCCCAAGTCCTACTCTTTACTCCCTGGAGCACACAGCCCTCCCAGAGCCATTTGCAGTAATGAATGGGTCACATTTGCTGTGAAAAGAGACCCTGGAATAGGGCAAGCTTCTCACCAGAGAGCTCTCTTGTAAAGCCCCTGCGTACACAAAACAGCTTGAATGCCTGGGGAATGTTGTGCTGTTGTTGCTGGCTGGGACAAAGCACTGTGGAAAGCCTAATCTGCATGTCAATCAGTTATAAAACTAATATTTACCCTGACTACATTATAATATCACAGAAATAAGGAGATCTTATTTAACCCAAACAGGCAACCCTGTTCCCACACCACTCTTCTCTTATGACAGTCTGTCCCTGTATCCACCTTCTTGTTTTACAGAAGTTTTTCCCTTAATATTTTGTACAACGATTAATTGATAAAGGTAGCTTGTGTGTATTATAAAAGAGACACAAAATCAAATCAGGTGACAGTAAAAACCAGACAACGGAAAAGAACCCCAAACCCAAGGAAAAGCTGAATGGCACAGAGAGGTACAACTATAACAGTAATAATCTAGTGCTACTGAGGTTTCACTCCTTCTGCACAGACACACAGGTCCAGCACCCGGGATTTTACTGGCATTTGCCTACCAGTGTGTATTTTATGGAAGGCAGTTTGACACACCAAACCCAACAGGAGTCTTTATCAACTCCCTGACACTGTCACCAGTTCATCATTGGAGCACTAGGGGCAAAACTTCAGAGCCACTGTGAAACGATCTTTAGGCTGCCCCTGCAGCTACACAGGAGCTGTCCCCTCTCCCTGAGGGGTCTCTCAGTGCAAGGCAAGGAGCTGCAGGGCTCCTCCAGCACACTCAGTGCTGGAAATGCATCTTCATTAACCCACAGGCGAACCAAGCACGGCCTGCAGGAGAAACAGACGTGTCTTCTGGGTGGCTGAAAAATGAGCACAGTCCTCCCTCCGAACGTGGGGGGTCAGCTGCACTGAATTCAGCGGAGTGGATCACTAAAAACCGCCTGTGTTTGGCCTGGGGAACAAATGAGCGCGTTTGACCCAACTGGAAACAATTTTTCAAGGAGTAGCAAAAGTCTTAACGTTGTTTGCAGATCTAGTTTAGGTTTAAGGGCTTGTTTAAGGTATAAGGGTGACAGAGGAACTCGGCGGCTGCTGGAACGCAGGAAGCCTTTGAGAATTAATACCTGACCTGATGTCACAAGGGTCCTGTTTGCTTTTGCTCAGGGCTGAATGTGGCCAAATGGACCCCAGCTAAACCTGACATTAGGATGAGCATAGGGCATCAGAGGCACAGGAGTACTGAGTGTGAGTTTTGCACAATCCCTAAAGAGTTCATTAATTGAGTGAGAGAGGGCGTCAGTGGAATCTAAGTGCAGGCATTTGAGGCAAATATGGGTCACTAATGTTTTCTTAAATCTAGTATAATATCTGTCAGGGAGTTTTAGAGAGAGGTATGCAAGGCAAATCTTCAGTTCTTTCATATTCCTGAAATGCTTTAATATTCAGAATAAGTATAGACTTTATGGCCTATTTTTAGTTTTCAGGAAATTCTGACTCATCCTTCTAAATTAAAAAAAAAAAGAAAGAAGCGTTTGGGAATTATATTCCTTGAATAATCATTACAGATACAGACATATAAAATCAACTCCATAAATTAATAAATATAAAAAGAAAGCATGTATTTATACAGGAGTAGTCATCTATCTTTCCCCGAGTTATGATGGGCTTTGAGACTGGTAGAAAAAAAGACCTGTGCAGCATAATTTTGGAATACTCTGACATTCTGGGTTGTGAAATCATGTCTGTAACTGATTAGGATTAGTGGATTTTGACAAAGGAAAGGGATTACTCAACTTCACAATTTCTTGCAGTTACTATAAGCAGACACAGAAAGCACAGCAAAATGAGTAACATCCCTCCTGCCCTAAGCACAGGATGACAAAGACGACACTGACCCACATGTTTTCAGAAAATCCTGCCTGAACAGTGGAAGCTGCAAGTCTGGAATGCCAACAGCACGTGTAGGGCTCCAGAAGAGCAGTGCTCACTGAGAGGTTACCAGAAGAAAAGCCCCCACAGGTTTTGTGTGGTGTTTCTGCTGCTCAGAGAAAGAAGTTCTTCAAACACCCATTAGCATGAACACCAACAGCACAGAATGGGAGCAAACTCAGGGTCAGTGACACCACAGTGGATCTGGTGTGCAGGTGTTTCACTCCGTGTCCTTTGCAGATCAAGCCATGCACACTGAGGTGCTCCTGAATAAAAAGGTGAAAAACTAAAACCAATCAGAAAAATTTCAGTAAGTGAAGGAATCTGATGCTTCTGCTACTTTTTCCAGTTGGGCTTACAAACACAAATGATGCTTCTGTGACTTTTCCCTCTCTGAAAGGAAGTGGAGTGGTTAGAGATTAACTTTCATCCTCCCACCACACTGCAGGTAGGAAACAGAGGGAGAATATTAAGCTCCTTTCTCTCAATAATGATCTTCTGATCTAAAAATGTCTTTTACCTCTTACAACCAAAAAATACGTGAAATGAGGGGAATTAGAACAAAAGCAGCTCCACTTCAGCATGCAAATATCCTTATGAGCTGGGAGCTCAGAAACACCGCTGTGAGTACAAATAGATTTCATTTCAAACAGAAGGGACTTTTTATCAATACAGAAGAGAGGAATAAATCCCCAAATCGGGTCGTGAAAGTGCACTTTGGACTTATCTTTATTCTTAATGCAAAGCCCATTCCTGCAGTTTTTAGGGAACGACTCCAAAGAAGCTCTGGTACAAGGAGAACTTCATGCACCTCCGAGTGCAGAGTGCTTCTCAGATAAGTATTTTTATTGCCTTTTTTCAAGTTACAGAAAATGTTCTCTCCAGGGGCAGAAAAAAAGATAAATGGTTTACATTATTCAAAGAAAAAAAACCCCCGACTCATCCTGCCCACTTTAAGATCTCTAAATACACCTGCCTTACCAGCAGAGCCCGTCTCAGAGACCGGATCAAATTTCTAGCATCAATAATTGTGCAGAGGTAATGCATTATCTCCTCCCTCAACTGTTCGCCAACAGGAAAAATAATCTGTCAGGAAACAGCATGAAAATACCAGAAACTCAAGTGCTGAATACTCCAAATAACAATCCTCACCAATGGTGTCAGTAGAAGGTGCTTAGGCAAACAATCACTCTTTCTGTCCCAGACCTTAGCAGGCTTAGGCATCCTCCTGCTTCTGACTCTGCGTTGCCTCTTGCATTCTTACATTCCATCTAGAAGTCTGCTAAGAAAGGCCAGAGGTGTTTATTCCAATAATCTGTTTCTTAGGCCAGCAGATCTCTGTATCCTGCACTTTTGAGAGCTTGTGAACTTCGTTGTGGTTAACACGGGCAGAGGAAAATGACACATTGTCTTTAAATGCTGTGCTACCATTTAATATTTTATCATTTTCTGTTAAGGAATTGTGAGGATGTCACTTGTAATGCACACCCCTGTTAAAAATAAGGGTGTCTATTACACTCACAGTTCTCAAAGGCAATACTTCCCAGTAAAACAGCTTCTTATTAAAATTGTGTTAAATCACCTATTGGAAATTTTGTCATTGGTTTTTATGTCAGATTTGAGTAACAAGTTAAAATATCACAATCTGCAGCAAAATCAGATTCCAAAAGCATTTCCTTTAAGGAGGATCAATCTGCTTTGTGTCCAGAAGGATTTTTCAATCTTCATTGGATAATAGTCAAAACAAAATATTTGACACATAAGGTTCCAATGATTTCCCATAACATTCTGATAAACCCTAGGCATTTTGGGAAATGCTCCCATTTTGCCAAATCAGTTATATAAGATAGAAAAATGCATCAACCAGCGCCACTCAGTCACCTCTGAATTCAATTTCACTCGTTCAATTCCTGCACATGCTATTTTTTTCTCACTTTTTATTGACTGAACTTTGTTCATCGGATTTCAAAAGTGTTTTCCCAATAGTTTCTTTAGAAAATACAAGAAAAAAGGTTCTCGGCTGGTGGAGGCTGGCAAAGCTCCAGCGAAGTCAATGGGCCTCAGCTGAGGCACTGGCCCTTTGTGAGTGCTCACAGAGGCTTTTTGTGTGCTGCAGAGATGCTGGGTTATGCAGACGAGTCAGGAAACCTCACTGTGCCTCCAGTTTGCAGAGATTACAGATATTTCAGCAGTCACCAGTCATTTAAGGCTAATGGTACAGTGACAGTTGTGGATAAAGGAGAAGACTCGGTGGGATTCAGATAACTGTGATTGCTGTACCTGCCCAGACCTTTGCTCAGAGCCCCGAGTGCAGCGCTCAGCGTGTTTAGGAGAGCCAGGGGATGCATGTTCAGGCAGATAAGTACCTATCTGGAAACTCCTAAAAGCACCTCCTGCTGCTCCTTGCTTTCATTTTCACTCGAGTTCTGAGCAGTTTGAGGAACAAAATCTGTACCATAAAGCTGGAGAAGAAACATTCTGTGGCAAAGCCCACAGGAGAGAGCAGCCTTCCTGTGATGAAATGGGATGTCCAGGAGAGGCCTCCAGGCCATGACATCCTGTCCATGAGGCTGTTTGATGGACAGAGGAGGGACCCTGAGTGCAGCCTGGAGATCTGAAACAATTCTCCTTCCTACCAAAATATCTCAAACCCGCAGAAACTTTTCCACGTTGGATCTAGAGCAAAGGCTTGAACTAATGGCATTTCTGCATGTATTTGCATTATTTTCTGCTGTGGAAATTGGACAACAGTCTCAAAGACTTTCATCATTGTGGCTTCTTACCATAACTTTTTATTGTCTAATCTGCATAAAGTCTGTCATGGATGGCCACTGCCTGCAGACAAGAATTTACTTGCCTCCACAGTAACCCAGGCACATCCCGTGGGTGATGAAGGGGGCAAAGTTCCTCAGAAACCCCCATTCCTTCCCCTTTCTTTAGGCTCTGAACAGGTGAAAATCAGTACATCTGCTTTAGCCACACTGAAGAAGATGGCAACTCAGAAACCAGCAGAAGAAGAATGAAGGAGCAAAGAAAAAAATGATACAGAAAAATACTGTTGTGATAGCTGGTCCTGATCCACCCCAAACAGTAACTGAAATCGGTAAAGAAAACTGATTTCATGTGACCTTCATGTAGAACTTCTTGGCTCTACCATGATGCTGCTCACTTGCTTGAGAGTGGTGTCAGTTTAGGAATTTCCTGATAATGACACTGCATTTTCACAAGAGCAAGGAAAGTTCATCTTGCAGAGCTGCTCATGTGTCAGATCTGACTTAGCCAAATGAAGAGTTTTTAATTTCAAGAGAACTGAAAAATATTTCAGGGCATATTGCTGAATTTTTAAGTTTAGATGTTAAAAATATCCACCATATAGCAGCATCTGTAACATAATTAAGCATCATCTATTTTATAATTTAGTTTCACTGGAAGTGAAATTGAAGTGCTATTGTTAAGAGAAAGAAACAGAAAAATCTGGTACTGCACAAGAAATACAGTTTAGTAGTCTGGAAATGAAAAAAAAACCCGCAGGAATAAAGAAGGCAAAAGAAATTGAAACAATATCAAAACCAAGAAAAGAGCATTGCATTTTAATCCAGTTCTTAATACAAAGTCATGCCTCAGTGCACAGATGGCCAGGAGCATTAAAAGAATACTGCAGTCAAAAGCACAGGACCATACCTTCCTATTCCCCCCAGAATAAAAGAAAAAGTCTTGTTTGCGACTGCAGGAGATGAGGCTTTGACTGTGCCAGCAGCAGATACAAACACCTGAGTGACTAGCACCAGTGTGAAAAGCAGAAACATCAGAAAAATTTCTCACAGAGTTTTTAGAGTGGAGGAGATCACCTAGGTTAAAAAGCATCCTCCCAAATACAGCAAGTGCAGTAAGCTTTCTGCTGGGAGAAACCGAGCTGCGGCTCACAGTGCAGGGATGTGATCGGCAGCCCCCTGAAACCAATGAAAAAGCCCTGCTTGGCAACAGTGCTCGGAGCAGGCTCCACTACTACAAGGCAGCAAGTGTCCTGCTCCTTAGTTCAGCACGTCTGGAGAGACAGAGCTTAAGACAGGACTGTGCGACAAACAATTTACAGAAAAGGTTTACAAAAATGCCATTCTGCAGGACTGGGAACACGGACAATTCACCTTAAAGCTTTGGAACAGCTGCTCTGCCCGGAGATGACAAACGCTACCTCCTCCACTGAGAGATGGAGAGAGAGAAATCAAATGTGTCAGCTGCTTTTACTGTGTAATGCTGCTTTCCAATTTTTGAAAAATATCAGATATTAAGAGAAACTTGTGGGGAGAATGGGAACAGGCATTCTGAAATAGAATTGTCCAGAAAAAATGTTGAAGGTATTTTAAAATACCCTGAGAGGTATACAACAGTCACACAGCAAGGAGAGAGAAAAATTACAGCTGATAGAAAACTTGTTCTGTGTTCCCCTGGCATTGTAAAATAAAATATAACATGCAGGAAAATGAATGTCAGGGTGTGATATCTGATTGCTGTCAGACCTGGCACCCAAACATTAAGTTTTTGGGTGCTCTAAAACCAATGGATACAATAGATGCATTTAGAGATGGAGGAAAATGGAGGGAAATAAAACAACAAAAAACCTTGAGCACATTGTTAAAAGCAGTACAGGACCCTGCAGGATAAGCCTCTAGTGTAAATGTCATTTAGTACTTCTCAACATCTTACCACCTGAATTTCTTTTCCTGTATGTTAAATAAACCTATGCTCATTTACTACATTCCCCACTGCTGTAAGGGGGCACTGTAGGGCTGGACTGTAGCTGCACCTTGGCTTTAGCCTCTAAGAATGTGAATATTTCCTTTCTATTTCACTCAGGTCCCCCAGATACGACAGTCACAGCATCAAAATACCCACTTACAAACCCCCGTGTGCAATTAATGCTGAAACGGTATTTTTGTACAAAAATATTATTTATACTTATATATTTACACATTAAATATATTTCTATATTATACAAAAACCTATTTCTATACATAGCTCTCTATTGAGAACTTTCCTGCATCTAGAAGTTATTTGAATAACCATTTGATGTGCAAGTAAAACTTTCTCAACCGCATATTCACAGGGATGATTTTGTTTTACATTTGCTCTGTTTACCAGCAGATAATCCTTCAGGTGAGGCAGGATCTGTGCCTGATGCACAGGACCCTTTCCTCCTGTGGTGGATTCATCCCTGGCATGAGGATGGCAGTGGGCAGGGGCAGCCCTGAGGTTCTGCTCTGTCAGTGCCTGGCGAGGCCGTGCATTGCCAGGCATCTCTTTGTGACATGTTTTTGTACTTCCACAGCCCAGGGAATTCAATACAGAACTTTCAGACTCAGTTTGGCAAAACACAGAAGAAACACCACACTAGTCTTTCTGAGGTTCTCATGAAGCTTTGGCAGCATTTACCATCCACCCTGCTGCAAGGTGAATGCTTTCCTAGTGCTTAATTTTTTGGAAAAAAATGAGGGAACTGCCATTTGGCTTTTGAGTGGCTGTCTGTTGGTTTTGTTTGTGTTTAATTTGAGAATACAGACTCCAAGATGAAACTAGCAGACAAAGGGTTAGAAATAAGTGCACTTCATACATGCAATCAAAATACCAGCAACAGTGAGTGCTAGCAAGGGGCTGGTTTTCTGACAGGGATAATGATCACTGACTGTTAACCTTTCTGCCTCAAAACCAAATATCCACTGCCTCAGTGACTGAAGTCCTGCTGCCTACCCAGTCAGATACATAACCAGCACCTGTTGCATTAAGAAATTTAATATGTCATCAAGAAGAAAATACGTCAATCAGAGAAGAAAATATTCCTCCTGAGGTAAACTCCGGATTCTACTCCTACCCGTACAAGGTGGAAAAATGCACAGCCTTTACTTATGCTTGATGGAGCTGCATAATGCATTTTGTGGTGTGAAAAGTTTCAAACCCTTCAGACCATTTTGTATTTATGATGCAGGTCTTTGCTGTACCAAAAAAAGGCATCTGAGGTGATGTAAAATAATGCCTTTCCTGTTAGACTGCAGCAGAAGCCTTCCCTACTCACTCTGTGCTCTTAGTAGTAGCAATTTACTTGTAGTTTGCCATTAGGATAAAATGGTTTTTTTCCTCAGAATGGAGCCCAGGAAATTTTTCAAGGTGACACAGGATGATGTTACCAAAAAAAACCAACAGCAACAACAAAAACCGCAAAAACCAACAACAACAAGATTGTCACGTTTTGTAAGGACAATTTCTTTTGCAGCCTGAAATACCACTTGCCTCTTGTGACAGTGCTGGTAAATCCTGGACTCAAGAGCTCTGAAATTAGCCTTTAACTTTCTTAGGGAGTTTGGTCTCAGCTGAAACCCAACCATGGAAATAGCAAGTAATTAAAACCAACCAAACAAAAATTCCCAGGTTTGAGATTTGTTACTATCGTTAATATTTTACTATAGAGGGAAATGCCATCAGTGTCAGGGAGCCAATGGTCAAGTGCAACATACTTGAAACTAACTAATTTTAAAATACTCACAGGCTCTATGTAGGTCAGCATTCTTACATAGGTGTGTTTAACAGATCCAGGTTTTACTACTTTCCTGCCTGCCAACACTGCATCACACCCATTTCTACCTTAAATTGCACCTATCTCAGAAAAGAAGCTCTTCCCACACTCAGTAAGAGCTAATACTGGCATTGTAATGTAAATAAAAGTACCCAGAGGGAGAGGAGATAAACGCACTGGTTTCCACAGGCTCCATCAGCGACACACGCAGGAAGAGCTGCAGGAAAAGGCCAGGTAGAGAGCTGCTGTGAAGATGAGCAGCGTGATCTTCTGCTTTTCCTCTGTGAGCAGAAGCATCTTGGAGAACAGTTATTAGCAAATAATTTGCTTTATGGGTGAGGAGAGAAGCTTGGTTCTGGAAATCCCTGGGAGGTTTCCCTCCCCCTCCTCAGCTACAGAATTCAGAAAGTTCATACCCACCTATTATCTGTGAGAAAGCATGATCATTTCATGAAAATACTCCTGCAAGAACTTCTGCAAGCACAGACAGTTATTTTTGTTGCTTGGAATACTGTAACTATAAAGAAACCAACCATTTAAACTAATAGAGTACTTGGTTTTCTGGTGCTGTTTATTTTACTGTATTCAAACAGGAAAATGACATTTCAAGGATCAACACTTTATTATAAACTAATACCTTTCCTAGTAACTGAGGTTTTCCTGTAATTCCCAGCCTGGCTCTCACTCTGACTGAAAGGCTGAGTTAATTTCTCAGTGGAACAGCAGTTGAGAAGGATAGGAGAAAAAGAAAGAAACCTGAGATAAGGCTGTATAAACTCGAATTGTGCTCGAATTTGGTAACGGCAGATTGAGTGACGTAATACGAATTTTAACCAGAACTTGTGCTGGGGGATATTTCTGAAGAAATTGTTTTGATGAAATCTTTGTGGAAACGATTTATTTTATGATAGCTTATGGAAAAGAAGGAAGAGGAGAGGAGAGGAAGATGCAGCACTCCAGCAGTCACACACAGCCTGGGAGCCTCACTTCTGCCACAGCTCAGCATCACCAGGGCCTGGAGATTAAATTTCGTGAGAGTTCTGCCCCCAACACACAGGGTCAGATTTAAACACTCACCGAATGTGAATCTTCTCACACACTATTATTGAAAAGGGTCTTCTTCAGAATGTACCTGGAAAAAATTAGCGCCTTTCTTACAGCTTCTGGTGACATAATGAAAGGCTTTCAGAGAGCTTCACTTGTCTGGCAGAGTCTTTCTGAGAACTAAACTAAGCTGTTTGAGTTCTTTGCTGAATTGGACCCATGATAGAAAAGTGGTAGGATTTCTTTTTTTTTTTTT
>VZRR01013060.1:960051-1102088 GCA_013398015.1 Oreocharis arfaki
TTTTTTTTTTTTTTTGCTAGTGCTTGACCATTTCTTAAGACTAAAGCTTTCTTTCAGTCAGAGACTTAAATTTACCACAGCTAATTGGTTTTCCCATTTCTGTCCAGAAGCATTTACATTTTCAGATTCCTGTAACAATATATACCACTGATATTTTTGTATTGACATAAAAGTGGCATAATACTTGACTATACTTTTTTAAAAAAATGTTTTTGCTATTCACTTATTGCTCTTTGTAACTCATCTGAAGTAAAAGTGTGAAGGAAAATGCAATACCAGTGACTTCCAAATGCAGCTGAACTAAACAATCGACAATGCAATACATTAGACCATAGCAAATATACAATAAGATAAACCAGTGATCATAACTATACATTTCCACGTATAAATCACCTTCTGCAAAATGCTCCCATTCTAATTTTTCTCTTTCACCTAATTTCCTTAAGGATACCTTTATGTACAACACTACTATAAATTACTTTTCCACTTCAGATTTTTAATTACTTAGGATAGAAATCGGATCTTATTTCTAAAATATCGCTTTTACTTACATTGCTAAATGGAAAAAGAGGCTAAATTTGATCTTTCAATGCTATCAGCTCAGTTTTTTTGTAATGTAAGTTAAAAACCTGCACTCTTTCAAACTCTGAACTGCTGCAGAAATGCTCTGCCAAATGCAGGATGCCGCAGACCAAGGCTTTGCAGCCTTCTGTCAGGCTGCTGGGAGCTGGAGCTCAGTCCCTGCAGCTCCCGTGCAGCCTGGAGTGTGCTGGTTGCTGCTGGGCAGCAGCTGCACCGAGTGCTGTTATACAGAAGATAGGTAGAGAGATAAATAGACAGACAGAGAGAAAATGAAAAGGCTTTTTTTCACTGACATAGCTTAGAGCAGACTCAGAGCAGCTGGGTGAGATATTTCCTTCCCTTACACAATCGAATCTTTCCTAACCCCCACTCCCTCAGAAGGAAAAGAGACTGTCTCGGTAAACACCATTTGCTCCTGACCTGGCAGCTGCCCTTGTTCTTTAAGGTGCACAGAGATCATACAGAACAGACACCTACAGCCCTGTGCAAAGCCATCCCTCACCACTGCACTCCTACAAGATACTAAATGTACCCCAAACCAGCCACCCTATACCCGTGGAACTGTGCAAGAGGGCTTCTGCTGTGGGATTCATGGGCAGCAACAGCTCTCCTCTCCGCCTCAGCAGTCCTTGCCAGCAATGGCAGCACAGCTGATACACTAGTCAGGGTGAACATCTATTAGTTTTACCAAAACCTGTAGAAGATTCCTGCTACAACGCATACAAATTTCTTATCAGTCTACTTGTGCAGCCCCTTGGCCCTACAATCTCGTTTGCCCGAACATGCATAGAAGTTTGTAATTGATGCTCTGCACTCTCCATCCCAGCATTCCTACTAACAGGTTGGAATCAGAGCATACAAGTGATACATGTTGAGAGCTAAACTATTGTCATTTCAACAGACTTTTTCCTGTAATAATAACTTCAATCAACAATCAAGGTTTCTTTCTCAGTTTTGTTGTTTGCATTATGTGGCATTTTAATTCATTGTATACTAATTCCAGTTCTGCATTAATTGTATGTTTCTGCACAGTAATTAACTAATCACTATGTCACTCCCTCTCTATTATGAATAACCTCATTAATTCAAGACTGAAAGCTTGGTGCCTGCTGCCATTGCTATCAATTTTCTTGGTTCTTTCTGCTGCTTCTTGACTTATAATCAAATATGAAACTCATGTATTTTTAAATACTCTGTCTTCTGTTTCTCCCACTGAAAAATTCATTGTGCTATCAAGCCCTTTAAAATAATGTTTATTCATTATGCATTTCTTTGCTAGGCAATCAAGAGCTGTTACAATGAAGCGTGTGACTCGCTCTCCTTATGGCAGTGGTTCTGCTGTGTCAACATCTCCCTTTTAATCCCAAGTTTACCAGAAATCAGAATTTAGATCTAAAATTTAGCTCCAAGGTTAAAGGCGCCATCAGACATCTTTGCATGGGGGGAAATTGTTTTATTATTACAATTAATCGTTTGGACATTTTTAGGTTCTATTTGTGGGTAAAGACTTGTAGACACACTCAGCAATGGCAGCAGAGCTGCGCTCGTGTGCCTGGAAGGTCAGAGCCTGGCCAGTGGGAGAAAGTGCCAGGAGATGCCCACAGCACAGACACACAATCCTGATTTACAGGATGCATGAACCCAAACCAGTCACGCACAGCTCTGAGCAAGTGCTCTGCTGCTGCAGCCTGGCAGCTCCTAAGTGCGGGACTAAGCAGCAATGCTTAGATTCAAAATTTGCTGAATCAAGGCCCCACTCCTCTAAAAAAATTCCACTAAAGCAACTTATATTTCACACAGTCCATTCATAGATTACCCTCTTGTCTTTTTTGTGCTCACAGGCAACAAGAGGCTTGAATACATTTTTTTTTCCAATAAAGACAACAAATTGAGATTCTAAAATGTGTGAACACTTACAAGGACTGGATGGGAAATCTAATGATTCTGCACCTGCACAAGTATGTACATGCACTGTCCTAATCCAAACCTATCGCAAAGACAGCTGACATAACTAATTTTTAGTAGTTACTAATTTTTAATTAAGGATTAAATACCATTTTTCGAAGACAGGTAAACACTTGGGCAACACTAGAGGGCAAGAGGATGGTTCTCTTCTCTTAAAATTGCTGTAGTGAAACATAATTCAAAGGGAGAATGTGTACTTGCAGCAGGTAAGAGACTACTGCAACTTTTTTTAAAGGAAAAGGAATAGGAATTGTGAAAGGCATCCAGGAAACTTATTTATGAATGTATTAATCCTTTAAGAAAGACACATTTGGTGTCCAAAGTATTTTCCCATTAAAAAAAATAAAAAGACTAAACTAAGCTAACAAATAATGAATAAAACCCATAAAAGTTTGCCTGGAAATTTTGGAGTGGTTTGATTACAAAAACCATAATTACTGCATCTTACAGAGAGGAGAAGAGGCTGCTGTGCAGAGAGGCTGCTGCTCACGAATGGCTCCAGGGCTGCTGAACACGCACAGCAACTCCTGTTCCCTCATGCACTGCACAGCACCATTTATCCCAACACGTATTTGTGCAATGGGCCACAATGGTCTGTTTGCTCTCTGACAGTCCATTTGGCCACCCCGAAATGCCTGGTTTGGGTGTGCATTGAGAGGAGATATCACTGCTGGTGCTCTCTCTTCCACATCTGCCCCTGTCCCGGCTACTGCCATTGCTCTCATTTCTGCCTCAGACACTGCTGCTCCTGCTATTACAGCCACCCACCCTTTATCCACGTGCCTTCAAATCTGTCTTTTTATGCATGTTCAAGGTTTTCTGCTAGTCTGGTTGAATATTTCCATTTTCCCCTCTCTTTTTCACTGTTTTTGCCACTTACCTGAACTCATTTCTGTTTCCCTTTGACTAATCCCACGTGGAAGCCTTTACCTCTATGAATAGTACATATAATTTTGTTCAGATTAAGAACTGGCCTGCAACATCACCAACTCTTAAAGTTCAACTGAATCCACAGCTGTAATTCAGAAAGGTGATTTTTTTCTTTTTTCAAAACCATTGTTTCCCACTGCACGACTGAATACTCCTTCAGCAGGAAGCAGAGAAGAGGGAAAGGCAGATATCTGCATAGCTATAGGTTCATGTAAAGAAAAGGATGCCCTGGAAGCTGAAAAAGTTGTAATAAGTGAGTTATTTATAAATATAATTAATAAATTCATTGAGTCCATGGAGGCTCCTTATTAGCCTGTTGTGGTCAGTGCATTCTGGACACCTGAGGTGGTGCTTGTGCTGAAGGCTGTTCCTGGCTTCTCGTGGTGGCCCTAAATGAGAGGTCACAAAGAAGGAACTACAAATATCCATCATCCTCTCCCTCCCCTTTTCACAGGGAGAATTAAATTGTTAACAAGGGTGACATGTAACTGATTGTGCAGGACGGCTGATCAACGTTGTGCCAGGATAAACAAGGCAGTTTGTGGCTCTCCACACCACCACATCAGGTTCCCTTCAGGTTTAGTTGACATCTCTCCATCCCTTATACCTATTTCATTTGGGAGAGGCAGGGGACAGAGAATGGCTTTAACCATGACCACAGAGACTGCATGAAGAAGTACGTGGAGCAGAAAAGATGGCATGCCATCAATTCACAGCAAATTCACCCTGATTTCTTCAACAGAAAAGCCTTTATACTCCATTTTTAAAGGGAAACTCGGACATTGCAGAAAAGAAGTCACTTTGAAACAGTGACAGTTGCATCTCCATACCCCAGCCTAATCTGTGCCCTGCAGACAGAGTAAGAATCCAGACTGGCAAAGGGTTGTAAGAAAGGAGACTTGCAAGAATTTCCATGACTTATGTGCCAGGTCTCCAGACTTCAGCATATCAAAGAATAAAATTTCAAGATCACCACTCCCCTGAACACGGCCTGCCCGAAATGATTGGTATCAAATTACTTTAAAAGAAATAAAAATACCTGTGTGCTTAATTGCCAGGAACTGCTGAAGCACAGCCTATATGAAAAGTTCAGTATGTGGGGCTAACCTGTGAATTTTGGGAACTAAGGTACACCTTCTGTTCTTCTGTGTTTACACCTGGGTCATCTGCATAAATGCTTCATTTTTAAAACGTTGGGTTTATAATTAGGCTGGTGTTAGGAAGAAGGCACGATGTGCCATAAAGTTTACTGCCCTTCAAGGGTCAGAACAAAACCTTTATGTTCATTGAACTGCTTCAAAGGAAACTTATCACATATTTACACAGTGTCACTACTGCCTTGTTTGATGGAAGAATAACGCTGGGAAAGCACTGCAGGATTTGCAGGAACTTTCACCTTTGTATGTTTGCCTTAAGGCAAGTTATTTGAAGCAGTTTGTTGTGTTTATTGGAATAAGAGGGTATCCCATTATATATAATCTCTCAGGAAACCTGGGTTATCCCAAACCTGGGACTTGACTAAGTTACAACTGATTGTTGCAACTGATTGTTAAAGCTGATGGTCACGTATGATTGAGTCAGAGTTCCTACATCAGACATCTCAGAGCAGAGTTAAAGGCAAAACTTGATAGGGTATTAGAAAAACTCAGGGTTTGAATTTAGTTTGGGGAAACAATTTACTGTTACTGGTTTTGGATCCAGATCCTGTTTCAGTTCAGCTGCAGGCTTTATAAATAAAGACATTTTACATAAACAAACATCACTTTCTCTAATTCAAGTCATTCTCAATACATATGTAAGACTCTGACACACAGAAGAGGCCTCCTGGTTTTAGACTGGATCCATATCTATCCTAAATAATCCACCATTTACATCAATCTTGCTAAACTGCCTGCCTGTTTGTCTGCCAGTAGCCTTTCAAATTAAATTACAGCACAGTAATTGTTTCTATTGACACTGTGTGTCTCTGCACTGGGGAGGGGAACCATCATTATCTGTTTATTAAAAAAACACTGATGGCATTTTTCTCAGCACAACTGAGTTTGAAATTCTGCACCTATATTTATGTCAGCTCCAAATATTTTCTGATGCAAACCTTGAATGAACAAGATATGGGCAGGAAAATATGAGCAGACAATGCCCATGAACTGAATCTGTGCTTGTTCTAGAGAATCTTCACACAGTGTCTCCCAACACAAGGTGTAGCTCTGGCAGCTCAACAGATGAGAACGGGCAACAGTGGAGTGACAAATAAGTGGAATTCACCTTCACTCCTGTGAATGAACACAGCATGAGCAGGTCACAGCAGGGCCACAAACCCAGCTCCTGGCTGCCCCATTTCCTGTGCTCTCCCCTTCCTGCTTACATTGGGATGGCCTTTGAAGAAGTCTCTCATGGGCACCTTTGGCTGCAAACCACATTGTGTTTCTATGAAAGGAATTACATTCTTCTGCACTCAGACCATGGCAGGCTAGAAACAGACTGGGAGCTGGGCTGGGACAACTGGATTTGAATCCTTTGTTATGTAGACCTTATTTATCCTTTCCTTCAAAAAAACAAAAAAAAACAAAAAAAAACCCAAAACAAAAAAAAAAACCCAAAACAAAAAAAACCCCAAAAAAGCAAAAAAAGCAAAGCCCATATAAAGCCCATAAGGAAAAGAAAAATCTCCACGGATCTGGAGCTATAGTTAGAGTGGACACAAGTGAAACATCATCAGTTTGGCCTAGAGTTAATGGGACTATGTCTCCCCACATAGAGCAGGAATGACAAAAGCTTTAAAGAATGAAGGCAGTGAAAGTCTGACAGAGAAATAAATCACTGAATTTTGTGCTCTTCTCCTATCCAGGACACCACTGATGGTGTTTGCTGTATTCCTGCTGTGTCCATTTACAAGAGATGTCAGTTCTTTGGTGGCCTGTATAATAACTTATTATCAGAGACAGCTAACACTTTAAACAGAATTAAGACTGCTCACAGCAAGCCAGAGGTACATATCAGACAATTACTAACCTGCAGATCTCAGAATACAAGCAGAAAATGGCTTAGAGAGCCTCAGATGATTCTCTGAACCACGGTACTAAGTCAGAAAGTACTTGGAATAACAGTTTCAGTCCAATTGCTGCCCCACATTCCCCTTTTCATTTTCTACTCATATACTGAAGATGTGCACCTTTGTTTTGCTGGAGGACACACATGCTGTTAAGCCTGCTTGCTTTTCCTATTCATAACTTGTCAGAAAAAAATCAAATTTCAAAATAATTTTGGCAAACCACAGTGAGATGCAAAGAACCAGGTAAATGGGTTATTTTTGGACAATATGTTATCAATTGATATAAAATTCATTTGAGGTAGAAAGGATCTGTTGGGAAACAGTACAGGAGGTACAAGGAGTGGGCTAAACACTGAAGACTCTCCTGGAGCTTGTCTTCACTGAGCTGCTCCTTCAGTAACCACAGGTTCAAGTCAGCCCAACTCAGTCAGCCAAGCGCAGCTCTGGACCACGGAGAGATTCTGCCTGCAGCTCAGTACAGCTGTGCTAACTGATGATGAATTGCAGGAACTCCCAGCTGCAGCCTGCAGTTTCACCTCATCAGCTGTCCCAGCCTTGGGCACAGCCTAATTAACTTGCTAGTGCTGGTCCTAGCTAGGCAGGTTCCTACAGCACCTTATGATAAATTCTAGACTGATTTCCTCCCTAATCTGGATCATTAATGCTGTTTTTGAAAGCGTTGAAACCAGCAAAAATCTAAGCAGGATTTTGCTACAAGATGGGAGTAAGATCAAGCAGCAAAATCAGACTCTGGCTCACTGAAAGGACATAATCTTTGGGTTTCTCCTATAATTCTATTTTGATAATCTTTGATGATAAATCAATATGAAATCACTATAAAGTGCTATAAACTTCCAGTGTGATTTCAAAGAACACAGTAACATCACAACATTATTAGGTGCTAACATTACAGATTCTTTTTAAACCTCGGTTCTGAGGTCAATCTATAGAGCTTCAGGGCTGGATAGAGAGGACAGACAGACTTCCCTTGTTATCATCTAAATCACACCACAGATCATTTGTGCCCACACTGTTAAAGGGGCTGCAGTAGCTGCAGGGCTGCAATAATGGGTATTATTCAGAATGCAAAGTAACTTTCACCCAGTTCTCTCTGGCTTACAAAGGTCAGTTTTGTAAAACTTGTCATCTTGATTGATATCCTGATGTAGTTTTTGATAAATTGTTTTGTTGACAGTTGTAGCAGTGGAAGTTTTTGTCCAGATTGCTGAGGAAGCTGAAGTGTGTAACAAGTGCTAAATAGTGACAAGGTCCATCCACACCTGCCTCGAAGAAGACCTAAAGTCCTTTCTGAAAGGAAGCACAGGTGTAAGGAGCGTCCTCAGGCTGGGGATTGAGTCACCACTTAGAGATCAGCTTTTCCTTTCAGGAAGGTGACCGAGAACCTGGCGAACAGCAACCTGAAATGTTCCCACAGGATTTTGGACCATTGCTGCGTATTTCCAGCCAGGGAATCGTGCACAGAGGCTTCCTGCTGCACCAAACAACCCTCTGGCCAGGTAATGGGAGTGTACCCAGTGGGGCTCCTGCTGAACACACAATGAGGCACTGAATTTGCTGCTCAGCAGTGGGAGCCTGCCCAATTCCTCTGGCTCCTCTCGAGCACAACTGAATTGTTACCAACACCAGCACAGAAGATTGTGCCAAAATGCTGCCTTTCTTTGGAAAAGGCAGATTCATCTAAACCACTTCCTTACAAGGCCATGAATCTGGGACATCTTGCATGGAAATATTTTCGTGTCCAAGACAAAACACTCGGTGTTCTCTGGTCAGAACGAGATCTGTCTCTATAAGAAAAGAGATACCTGGGGCAAAACACAGCCCTCACCCCATTTTGTGTTGTTCAGCATGGACACATGAACCTGTCTGTTCTTTGTCTTAGCAGGTATCCCAAGGCATAAATGAATAGTGAGAAAAAACCCTCCTCCTCCTTTTTGCCATGAAATAAGATTTTTTTTTTGAGTCTTGACAAAGCCACACATTCCTAAATGCCAATCAATGCTAAAAACATTATGCATTCAGAAAAGCACTATTTCAATAAGCTGAGAAGGTCAGAAAGACAGCATTTATTACAGCCTTACCGCAATTTGAAACTCCAGGAAGATATCAAGATTTACCTAGGAAAGGCTCATTTACAACCTCCACAGATAATGCTTATAACAAAATTTTGACATTCTTTATGCTGCTCATTGCAGGATTTGAACAAAGCAATCTCTCATCCACCCAAAATCACTCCCAAACTTCCAGACAAGATGTGGTTAGATAAAATTTTAATAGATATAAAAATGCTAGAGGTCTCAACAAATTGCCTATATTGTAGAGGAGGATTCTTTTGAAACCTGCTCTTTCCTACTTTCACTTGTAGCTTATGTCTGCTAGGCCTGTGTATGAAAATGTGAGGAAAAGAAGCAAAAAGATTCAGAAGACACTCAAGCTAAGCTGGAAAGCAAATGTTGCAAGACAAAGAGGTAAAAATAAATACATTTCAGATCTAAAGTTTCGTATTCTCTTAACATGACATTAATTCAAAAACTTACCGCCATTCAACTGAAAAGTAAGTCTGTCTTTTCTCTCTAATCCTGGTAAGGTTTGTTCTATTAATATGTTGTACCTTTTTTTCTGAGCACAGTCTCAATGCAAAGGTTCAGCTTTGTTCTGTTTAAATGCCCTTCCGAAGTTCTTTATTCCACTTTGCTGCCTTTAGAAATGGGATGAACAGCACTGAAAAAGCCAGAAAATTACTCTGGACGCACCTTCTAGCTACAGATGTTCCCTAATATTTCCCAAACAAGCAAAACAACAACTGAAGCTTAATTTCACCCATGACTACTTTGCAGCAATTTTCTGGTGCAATCCAGAACCATATATTTTACATTTTTTTGAATAACAGAAGTGTGTAGTAATAGTTGCTCGTAAGTTCCACAGTTTCACTCCAGAGAGCTCCTCTGGGCTTCCCCTCAAGAAAAATGACCACTAAGAACCAAACAGAATCACTTGAAGATTAATGCCACTAATTTGTCATTCTCTTTCCATTTGTTTGTAAAATTCAGGCTGTTAAGAGCCAGCTAGACTGTGTGCCCCCATATCCCCCTCTGATTTCATAATCACATGCACACATAAGATATGTTTTGTCTTTGTTTAAGGGTATCACTGATTGCTCCTCTTACTGCAAATCACAGACCACGGCTGCTCTCAGGCTAAAGGTGCTACACCAGAATATCTGTATTAAATGTACACAGGAATTGTTGCACGCATTTTATCACTGTTGATTTCAATAGAGCTAGTTCTCATGAAGCTGCAAATCTACAGAGTCACAGCAATTAGAAGGAAGAAAGTCTGTGACTCAGGAGCATGTTCTGATTGGATGCTCTGATGTTTATTTGGGATTGGACTAGGGTCATTCTCCTCAGTGCCCTCAAGAGCCATTTAGAGCTGTAACTCTGCAATACTGTCTTGCATCCAAAGGGAAATGTGCCCATTATGACAGTTCTATGAAGTATTTTCTTGTTTTGTGTGCTTTTCCATGGAATAATTCCTAACGTATTTGCTATCCTAATCACAGATAATCTCGGTTTCAGGAAAAGTATTGTCTTTATCCATAGAGGCAGCACAATATGACTATGCTACATGATGGCAGTAGAACCAGCAAACAGGGTCTGCCTCTCAAGAGAAGTTTGCCAGCCCCATTCCACACCTTTCAAAAAGAACCACTGCTTCACAGAATCCCAGCCAATGTTTCAGCCTCTGTGTGCTCTATATTTAAACTGAAAAATCATTATCTATTGTTATCATTAAATTGTATCCCTTCTGGAGTCAATACCTTGTCTTTATCAAGGAGAAAAGCAGAGAAACATATAATCAAGGCAAGAGGCTGCAGAGGTGGATGCTTCACTGTATTACAAACTTCATTTAATTAAAGTCTCTTAACCTGCTCTTAATCAAAGCAAATGGCAAGTGGCATGCTCAGCAGATGGATACAGCTGTGCATAACAACCATACAGGTGTTTAATTTTATATTTGGCAAGTACAGCAAGCAGCATTCAAACATTTGAAGAGGAGGGGGTGGTTAGTGAGGAAGGGTTTCCAAGACACATTCCACTGAAAAAGGGAGATTATTCTGCCACTATTAAGTTACTCAATCAACTTCACTAGTTCTGTGTTAAGTCCCAGTTTGAATTACAGGGGCAGATGTATAATCTGTGAGGCTTTTCAGAGTAATCCCTCTCTCCTGCCACTCCACCCCCATATTTTTTGAAGGCTAAGTCTACTAAACTGCAGATTCTGCCCTCTCAGACACCCGAAGAAGTTCTCTTTTCGTGTCCCCTATTCCCAATACAAAAGACAATGAATGAGCCAGAAGTGACAGATACAAACCCATCCTAGGCAGAAATTTATCACTGATGGAGCCAGGAGCTTCAGAAACATGTGAAGAAGGCAGTGAGAGAAAAGAAACCCAAACACAGGATTTTCCAAAGTACAAATCCAGAAAAGTAATTACTGAGATTGTCACCAAATAAGAAAAAAGAGTATTCATTTTAACTACAAGTCTGCCACAGATGTAATTAAAATGAAAAACAGTAATTCAAAACAAAGCCAAGGAGGGCTAAATTTTGCATTTCACTAACATCAGTTATCCCCTGCACTTCCAGAAATTCACAGAATCATTTACCTGCAAGAACAAAATGGAATAAGGCCAGGTAAACGGAACACAGGCAAAATGGCAAGTAGTTGATATCTCCTGTAGTAGATATACCAAAGGAAGGAATTTTGGCAAAGCAAAGGATCAACACAGAAACTCAGGCTGAAAGGGAACGTTAGTGAAAGGTAGAAGTGGCAGTACCATCATCTGCATCAATAGGTGTTACCCAGACATTCATTACAGCTACAGACAAGGAAGGAGGCAGAATGTGGATGAGGCAGAATATGCAATTTCAAAACGTGAGAGTCAGTGTTGGAGTTAAAGTGATTCAGAGACTGCCACGATTATTTTTCCACTCATTTTCACGTACTACAGTAGGTTAGCTCAAAATAGATTACACACTTTCATAATATTTCTTTGCCACATGTTCCCCTGATATACTATAGTCTTTCAAATTAGAATAGAAATATCCATCAGATTCCCTCTGTGTTTTTCCATGCACAGAAAGAAGTTCAAATATCCTTGTTTAACAATCTGAATATAAAGAGGAAAGGAGCTACTTAAGAATTCCTTCCATCAGTACTTCTCAGACTTACTGAAAATGCAACCCCGCTTTTGGCTCTGTTTCCATCTGCCTGCAGACTCTGAGATAGCTGGTAGAATATTTTGAACAATTTAAAGCTTTTTCTGCTCGTTTCCAGTTCCTTTGGCATTCTTCTGTAGTCTTCAAGAAGTGGGACACCCCACAGCTGGAGAGCCAGTGGCTTGGATAAGCATCATAATCAAAGCACACAGAATTGTAACACAGAAATTACTCAATAAGGTTCCTTGTACTAAACTGAAGGTTTATAAGCAAATGGACTTTTTCTTATGCAATAAAAGAAATATTTATTTTGTTTTCAGCCAGATTAATTGTCAATGCACCCAAGTCCATAAGCACTTCAGGTACTCTAGGAGCCCTTTAGGTGACTGTGATTTCTGTGGTAACAAATGATACAGCAACCACCCAGAACCCTCTAACAAGTCCTGTGCCAATAAATTAAATATATCTACAAGTGAACTGCCAGAAGATCAACTTCTGAGAGCACTGCTGTGAAAAACTTCCCTTTTCTGGCTTTAGTTTTGTGGTATTTGCATTTTTACTTTGATATGTCTGAAACTGAAGAGCCCAGGACTCAAAACATTTTACATTTTCCTGTTGTAACAGCCAGATTTCAAACAAACAAAGATGAGTGAACAGTATTTTCCCAAAGAATACTGATCAAATTAACTATCATCAGCTGGTTTGTTACACAGATGATAACAATCTATAAAACGACCACCCAACAATAGCTTCTTTATCTTCCAAGGATGCAGACAAGGTTACCCTCAGGTTTCAAAGTATCTAATTTATCCGAAAAAGGTCTTGCTGCTGTCTCTCTAGAGGCAAGGACCACAAGGTGGCACGTTTGAAGGCTGCACCTGCTCTATGTCCAGGGGCACAGAGTTCCTACAGAAGCCACTCTGGGACACCCACTGGCATCCCCCATCTGAAGTCAGTCCAATCCAAACCATTTAACTTTATCTTTCAAACACTGAATTTCCAACATTAAATATTGCAATCAATTAAAATGATTAGAAACACCGTTAACTTTTTTTAAGTAAGTATTTTTGTTTTAAAATTTGTCTCAAAGAAAACTGCCTAGATGTTTTTGAAATGCAAATTTTTAATGGCAAGCATGTTAAACATGGAGAAGTAGTTGAGAAAGGGGAAAATTAAAGAAACAAAGTGACTTGATTTACCTAAAGTCTGTAGCATAAATGAGGTCCAAAGGACCATTACACTCAAAGCACATACATGTGAGAAAAAGTTATAATTCATCACACATTCCTTAAAAACACATTATTCAGCATTTTGATTTACAAAACTTTTTCTGTTCTGTTTCTGCAAGCATAACATGATTTTGTTAAATATTTAAAGGCTTCCTTCTCAGCAATAAGCAAATTGTGTATTTGTATAGCAGATGAAACACTAGTTATACCTTGGAGAATTACAAATATAAACAGAAAAAGCATTCAGGTCAAAACAAAAATAAAATTAGAGCCTAATAGGTTTGTAGGAAATAACACAATTTGTATTTACCTAATTCACACAGAATTAAAGTAGAAAAAGCTGTGTATCCAAAGGTAACTTTTGTGACAACCTATACTTCCATAAATAATTTTAATTATAACATATCTAACCAGCTAAACTATTCCAGCTATATTTGCATTTCAGAGTGATTATTTTTGCAGCTAGCAAATTAATTTCCTTAAAATTAATAATTTATTATGGTTATTTTTCATTTCTCCCTTGTGTGTATTTTCAAGAAAATGGTGTCCTAAGGCTTGAATAATTGCCAGCCAAAATCCCAGCAGTTACCTTGATCTTTGCTCAAGCTACATATATGTGTGTGTGTGTGTTATCAGAGCTTCCTGATACTTTCTCCAGCAGACAATATTAGACAAGACTAGAAAATAAAGTTACAAGCTGATTCAAATTCTTTTAGAATCCCCACAATTCAAAGTTTTGATAGAAACAATATGCAGTTATTTAGGGGCATCTCTTTTGATCTCTGCAGATGACGTGTAATTTCCAACTACATTCTCTAATTTTGTCACAGACAGTGGCAGAGCCAGGTCAAAAACAGGAAAGGAACTGTAAGGCCCCTTCTTAACGAAACAGGGCTGCAGTCATGGCAGGCAACAGTCCGCATTTAAGAAAAGTAAATCATGATTACTCCAGCAGATGCTGCTATTTTTGAGGGTTTGGCGCTGGCACATCCCTTCTGTCCTGGCAGCAAACCTCTTCCACCACTGCCTCCACGCAGAGGAGCCACAGCCTCCACCCCAGGGGGCTTCCCAACTCAGGGATCAGCATGGGCAGCCACAGATGCAGTAGTAATTTATGGGATTTGCCACACTGGTATTAATTGGAAGGGGATTATACTTTCGGTTGAAATTAAGGGAAAAGGGGAAGGAGAAAAAAGACTAGCAAAGGCTAATACAAGAGTTAGTCTTCTAATGAGCAGGCCAAGGACACAGAATCTCTCTGTTCTTGATATTTTTATGTTCCACTCAAAGCTGCTTGGTTTTGTTCCATGTGCTTAGAGTAAAATCTATACAAAGTGCCTTGAAACAGCCATGCTTGAAAATGTAATTTTTCATTTTGCCCCTCCCTTTTGGTTCTGGGCAGAAGCAAAGGCAGGCTCAGCAGAGCTGAGGGGACACAACGGCACAGGCAGTGAGTGGGACTGCTGAATGCTCTGTGCTCCCACTGAACCTCTTCTGTCCCCAAGGACCTGCCAGTGGCAGACCCACGAGGGGTCTGAAGGAGCACACGGGGACAGAGTGGGCTCCACTTCCACTGCTAGTCCAGACTTTGTGGGCACAATGATAAACACAATGTTCTGGGGAAAAGACCTATTGTCTATAAAGGGACATTTATGTGTCTCAGTTAGTGTCTGAAGGAAGACTGGATAAAGGTCAGCAGTGATTACAGGACAACCTGGAGCAAAGAAATGCTTTCAGTGAGATCCCTCAGAAATGAACAAACCAAGCCCCAGAAATGTTCATCAGGAATGACCACATGGACCCAAATACGGCTCTGCTGTGCACATGCAGGACCCCTTTGCCCAGGGCCACCCATGGCAGGGGTGGGACGGGCAGTGCAAGGGAAGCACACCCCTCCCCTGCTCTCCTGGCTGCCCTGTGCCCGTGGTGTGCCCTCAGCTGGCAGCCTTGCAGCCACGAGCTGACTCCAGCTGTCCCTCTGCCCAGACACCACTGCCAGCCCCTCTGGGTGAGAACTGGTAAGATGCTCACCCTGATAAATTATGAACCTCAAAAGAAAACAATCTGTTGGGAAACAGTGTGAAGCAAGCTGCTGCTTGCTCTGCTTCAGTTAAGCTGCTCAGCACCGGAATCCTTGGAAAATATCAGAATCTGAGTATTTATTATAGTTCAGTATAGAAACTACACTTTACAGGCAGTATTTACTGTCTCCCAGCTCCAGCAGATAACATACAAGCTGCAAATGGATATGAGAGTCAGCTCTTCCAGAGGGAAGTAAAATGCATTTCCTTCACTGTAAACTACATGTAAACATAAAATGGAACTATCCAGGCAGCAAATGGATTTCTCTTTCCTTTTCAACTTGCAAAACATACTCTGATACAGTAAGCAATGCAGAAGGGTACAAATTGCGTACTACTGCTATTTCTTAGACTTCCTAAGTATGAATGTTAAATAGATACTTGCACCAACTTCTAGACCTAAACCTGTCAGCTTTCCTTATAATCACCTTAAACTTTTTAAAAATTCAGAAAGTTTCCATAAGGGCTAAAGCATTAGTAGTTACAGCATAAGCTGAAGATGGAATTCACTGCTATTGTTCTGCATCTAATGTTTGCACGAGACTAATCAATTGAGACATTCCCAGGTGGTTTTAACATTTAACAGGGTCTATACAATGCCAGTCAGAATTTTTAATAATCGTGGAGTCACAGAAGGGTGGCATCAATAAGAAAAATTGTATGAGTAACAGGCACTGGAATGCACTGGCAATGCACCCAAAAAGTTATTTTTAAGGACTGCGACAAGAAATATTCCAATTAGGCTACGTAAATTACCATAATGTAGCCATCATTACTGAAAAAAGAATTTTCCTTGTTATCATAAAAAGAATTCATTGTACTGACTGGAGAAATAGATACTCTTTTGACTTATTAATAAAATAAATGTAGCAAGTTATAATTAAATGGATCTTAAATTGCAATAATTACTTAGAAACAATGAACAGACAGGCACAGGTGAGCACTACACACATCAAAGCCCGCAGCAAAGAAAATGAGAATAAATGCTCTCTCTCTCTTTCAAATGCTGCGTCTTCAAGTAAGCAACCTGATTTCAGCTCAGCCAACCAACGTAGCTGATGTAATTAAACAATGATACAGGTTTATTATATAACCAAATGGAAAGCTGTAGACAGGTCTGAACAGCACTAAAAGAAGATTTAATTAAGTTTAGAAGATCTAATTATGCAAGCTGGAACCAAAGTGTAGGAACTGGATCTGTTCAGCTCTGACACTTCTTCCCAGCTTTTTATTCTAGAATTTCAAAGATTATTTTAAAAACGATAAAGAAGAGAAAAAGGAACAGTTGGTCTGAAGTAATGAATTTTTCACTTCAAAAAAGAGAAAGGTACACTGCAACAGAATAATGGCAGCTGCACCAGGGACAAGCTTTTATATTTAACCTCTCAAGAAGGAGAACATTCATTGCCTTTCCTAAAATGGAAGTGTGAAAACCTAAGCAAATCTCATTGTTAAATCCCCCTTCCTGATGCATTTTGGGTTGACAAACACATGCCTAAAGCCCCTGACATCCATGGAGTTCACCTGAGAGCCCTGCAGCTCACCCAGGGACCAGCAACACCTTCGTGCCCGCTTTGCCCCTCCGCTGGGTGCTGGGGGCAGTGGCATGCCCCCACTGCCAGGGGACAGATGGCCTGGTGGCCTTCTCCCTGCACAGCTGTCCCCTCACCCCATGACATTTCCTCCTGGGGTGACACCGCCCCTTGTCCTGCTGCCCAAGCACCGGGGAGCAGAAGCTCCGTGTTTGCCTCCATGGGCTCCTCCCTTTGCTCTGCTTCTCACCCTCCTGCAGGACCCCTCGAGCCCTGCAACAGGCCAGGCCTGAAGAGCTGCAGGTGCTTTACTGTGACCTGAACCATTAGCTCAGCAGGCTCTTTCTTGGAACAAAACCCCCTTCTCCAACAGCAGAATTAAAAATCAAATACATTACAATGCTGGCCTTCTCCCTCAGGAAGGGTCACTGTGCTGCAGACTGTGTGTGCTGGAAGCATTGCCACCTCCCAAAACAGGCACTGGGCAAGAAACGTGGAAAGGGAGATGCCGATTTCACTGAGCTCAGAGCTGCTGAGCTGCCTGGCTCCAGTGAGGCCAGACAGCACGAGCGACGTGTTGCAGGGCCCCACGGAGACACAGGCAGCTTCAACCTCCTCTGCGAGCCATGCTCCCCTTGCACCAGCTGCCAGGCTGTCTCAGCTGTAGTTTCATTAGCTATGATTTAAAAGTGTGATGATAAATGCTTTTAGTAAATACACTGGTGACATTTTAAGGCTGTCAGTGGAATAAATTGGTGTTAAGGTATGTTATCTAGTTTTGCCTAGAATACTTAAATTAGTTTCTCCAGAGTTTTTTTTTCTGGTTTCTGTTTGGTAGTTGCCTCTGTGCTTGATCAGTGATTTCTTTTTGCTCCCTTAGCTCTTGTCTACACAATGACATGCTTAGACACATCGGAGAAATTCAAGTGTCTTGTTCTCCTCACTCATGTCTTTCTCAATTCAATTCTCTTTCAGTTCTCTTTTCCTCTCAGACAATTCCTTGTTAGTATAAATCACCTGTCACTTATCTTGATAGATTTAGTTGGATCCAGACTGAGAAAGCTGAGATAATTCTTGGTTCTCAGCACAGCATTTTTATTTTACCATTCTGACATTCCACATAGAAATACTGCAGTTTCCAAACTCCATTTTAATATCATAGATTGTAAAATTACAGCTCTGTTAAGAAGAGTGGTCTAAGGTTGATTTCTGATTGTTCAGTACGTGTTTCGAAGTACTCTTTTTAGCTATGATTTTCACTGCCTGCCAAAGAAATGTGTTTTCATGTACCACCATCACAGGGAGAGATTCTACATGCTGAAAAAATATATGCCTGTGGAGTGTCATAATACTGTTCTCCTTTATTGATTCAAATTAACAGCATGAAACTACAGTAAAACTCTGAAATCCGGGGGTTATCCTGAGAACTACACAGTATTTAGACTACAGCATTTTCAAGGCAGGGCTTAGGGAGGCCAGTCTGGACCCATTGCACAGTGAGGCCAGGGTGAGCCCTTCACTCATTTCGGCCCTCCAGCCCACATGGAGCTGCTCATTAGTGCAAAACTAAGCACATGAATGTGTGAGTACAGAGCAGCACTCCAACACCTCTTTTTTTAGGTGGTGTTTTTTCTTTTCCCTTGTCCTGCCTGAAGCCTTTGGAACAGGGGTGGTTTTGGACACCAGGTGCCACCTCCCGCCCAGCTGGCAGGGTGACAGATAACACAGAGAGTTTGCAGCCACTCTGGCCTCGATGGGCTCTAACTCTGAGCATCTCCCAGCTGCATTTGGTGTGCAGTGCCAGCCTGGCCTCTCGTCTATTCCTTCTGAGGGATGGCTTCGGTTCAGCCAACAGCTCTGTTGAAAGGAGTCACTAAATACCACGTAAAGGAGGCAGTGCCCAATAACAGCAGTGGGAACTTCCCTGCTGATTTCAAGAGCTTGGCTCATGCCAAGACTGCCTTTGTCATCACAGGAGCAAAAATGTAGGAACAAGCTACAGATATTTAACAGTCAGACTATGAATAGCTCACTAATATCAGGAAGTTGACACTGTGGAACAAATGAATGAAACCAAAGATAAACGTGGGGAGCACTGTAACCATTGCAAGTATCAATTTTAAAAAGCACTTTTCTAAATACTGGTACAAATTCCTGAAGTTCAAAGAGGTTTCCTCTCCACAGAAAACATTATAAATAATTTATGGCTCATTATAACATGATTTGGGCAGACATTAATTCATTAGGCCTTCAGGGATTTGGGTAGAATCCTTTCGGATGAGTGAAATCAGACCTTTGGTTCTCACACATTCCTAAAATCATGCCACGGTTGTTGGTTCAATTGTACTTTTTAAAATACTCCTCAAATACAAAATGATAAAAACTTCTTCAGCAATATCTTTACAACTGTGGTAATGTGTTATGAATTTAATTCCAGTGCAGTCGCGCTGAAGGTACCCATTTTCACCCTCATTTAATGCATTATCCCCAGGAGAATTCATTTTGACAAAGAGAGTACATGCTCTGAAAATAGCTCCAAAAATGGTGATACACTGCCAGTAATGCCCTTCATTGTGAAAAAGTTCATCATTTTGGAAACAGGGACTTCATTATGTTTGTAATTTCTAAAATGCATTGCCCACTATTCTGTTCAAAATCTCCAAGCTACTGAGGAACAGCAATGCCCTTCTGGTAGGGCTGGCAGGACCTTCACCATATGGAGATTATCCCCAACGCAATAACATGATGAGCTCAAAGCCCATTAAAAGCACTGCTGAAAGAACACAGGAAATCCTGAGCTTAAGAAAAGCTAGAAGGGGAAGGATGTCATTTAATTTTATCGACGTGTTAGGCACACTTACTTTTTTCTTAAATTTCATGCTATCATTTTTAATCAGATACCACTGTATCCATGTGCAATTAGCTGTGCAGATTGGGAAGAAAATAGGGGGAAAGAACACCAAGCCTCTGTTTTCAAGTGTAGGAGACAAGTAACAATTGACTGCAAAACAGACTGTGCTGACAATGCAAGTCTATAAATGGTTGAACATCTTGTCTGTGGTTTTGCAAAGCTTGCTTTCACTCTCCCATGTGATTAAAAAAAGTAAATAACCTATATGTAAAAAATTTATACATTAAAAGAATTGCACTTTTGGCTCTACCTCTTCTTCCACGGTAGCAGTTAGATGAACTACAAATACACTTCTACCATTCATTCTATTAAATGCTCTTCAAACAAATGACGTTCTATTCATAACACCTGCAGTTTATAATGGAATTGCATTGCTAGGAGACTGAGAAAATAAAAAATTTCATGACATTTCTGTTGAAAACCCATGGATAACTTTTACAAAATGCAGATACATCACAACCTGCGTTAGATAAAAAAATGGCCCTTTGATGAGGGTCTGTAGCTAATGAAGAGTAGCACACAAGAATTATTCTATTGAAGGGGTTTAGTTCTCTCAGAATTCCACTCTTACTTTTCCATAACTCTACTATTTATAGCATCTGAATTTAGAAGTTAGTTCTGCTGTGGGTCAATAGGTAAGATACTGAACATTTTGGCCATGACCCCAGAAAGGAATAGTCACATTTTAGCAGATACAACCTACTGGCATCTCTGGTAAGTTACTTACATGTAGTAATGAGAAGTTACTTATGCTTGCTATTAAGCAGATGAATCTAATTAATTTGCTAGGGTAAGATACTTAGCTCCTCAGAAGATAGGCATCAATTCTACACTATTTTTACGGACATGAAAACCATGCAGCAGGTCAGTGAAAAATTCTGGACCAGAAAAGTGGAGTCCAGCCAATTTTCCATCATATTTGACCCAGACTGTATCATTCTTTTAGTCTTTTTGCAGCAGAAATCTCACAAATTTGTTGGTTTGGGTTTTTTTTTTTCCCAAGTAGAACTGTATTAACCACTTTTTACAGAGATTGCTTCAGTTTTGTATTCTGCTTAGAAATTACAGCAATTCTCCTCTCTGCTTTCAGGGTGTGTGGCTTGTGGACATTTCTGGATCCCAGTATAGCAAAAACGTAATTCATCTTTGTTATAAAATCCCTACAAAACTCTTTGTGCCAACATCCAGACGTGTTTTGTTGCCTCTACTAACACTTGTGCTGTAACAGTCACCTTCTCCCTGTGCCACTTTCTCAGCTGTTTAAGGCACCAATTAGTCAATCACTTTTCATATTGCTATAGGGCATCTTCTAGACATGGTTTGCTCTATATTGTACTTGATTTACACACCCTAAACACCTTACAAACCATTTCGTTATAGCAGGAGAGTAAGATCTGAACGAGATTACCTGGTCATCTCTGGCGCTCCTCAATTGAAATCTCAGCCTAAGAGATCCACTGATTTCCTCCCCAGGGCAGAAATACTTTTGTTGCTGGGTAATGCACAGCTTATAGGAAGTTGCATGTCCAGTGAAATGCAAGACTGACTGAAAATAAGTAAACTGCTCTGCTACAAGCCTCTGATCTCTGCTGTGCTCCTTATATTACACTTTATTCACTCTTTGGATGGAACCACAATTGACTCACAGAATTATAGGTATTTTCATTTAAAATTCTTTCCTTCTCCTTGGAAATCTAGCTTGTGTTTAGCTGCAGTGGTGAAAAGCAGAGAGGAAATGAAACACTGGAAGAAGCTTTTCTTCACAGAGGCAACCAAGTGGCATCCATGCAGATCCCATGGCTGGATGACCCCTTCAGCCAGCCAGAGACAGGTGAGCACAGGAAATCAAACCATCCTCTGCACAGACTGCACAGGCTCTGCAGGGAGCTCTCTGTCTCTGGTCCCACCCTGGGAGCACAGGATATGGACCTCAAAACCACAGGCACAGACCAGCTGTAACAGAGACAAGTTCAACTCAGAGTCATTAGTCTGTTTTTAAAACTCTGAACACAACAGCAAAATTTCGATGCCTGAGAGCTTCCCTAACACTTTGGAAGTGAACAGAAAGCTGTGGTACATGGTGAGAAATTCTGCTAGAGAGAACAGCAACATCTCATAGTCAGCAAAGAGATCACAATTATTACTCCCTCAGGGTACCACAGAATAATAAGAGCTCATTTGGAAAGAGATAAAACCATGTGGCTGAATGAAGTTGAGGCTCTACTGTGGACTTCGACCTGTATAAGACATGGCTGCTTCTTTTAGCAATATCTGCAGCACAGTTTTATGGTGCACACTCAGTCTGGCTGTAAAAAGAGATGTTACAGATGAAGTAAAAGAAGATTCATTCAAAATAATATTGATCAAATTGCAAGATCAGTGAACAGTGAAACAAGTACGTTTTCCTGTAGGTCTTTGTCACTGATTGACTGTAGAGCCATTAGTGTGAATGTGCTTTTCTAATGGGTGAGCAGAATTGACTTCTGCATGACAATGTTTTTCCTCCAGGCTGATACAGCCCCAAAAGTGCAAGCTTTGCTGGACTTTAAAGAACGAAGTTTCTCACTGCCCCAGAGAGAATTCAATTCCTATTTACAAAAGAAGTATATTTGACAGTAACTTATATTTTAATTGTGACAGTTAAGTAGAAGGGGACTATAAATCTCTAATGAAAATCAAACCAACATCCATTTCCAAGTGGGCTTCTGCACTTTGCTTCTGTTTTCTTATGTGTCAGTTACATGGGCATCTCACTTTGTGTCTCATCAGCAGTAGCTCAGCACTGCTCTGGCAGGCATGCTAGCTCTCCAAGAGCATCCAAAGGACCCTTAAATGTGGGGGAGCGGGTTCCAAGTTTAGTAAACAGTGAGAGAACTGACAAGAACTCAAAATGCTTCAGCCCAATGACAACAGTGCAACGCTGACACGGCTTACAGGGACTTCTCAAATGTGCACACACAGCACCAGCCTGCAAAACCTTCCCCTTCACCTCCAGACCCACACACCTCATGGGAGCACGAGTGAGACAGGAGCTGTACCTGGCACCAGAGGAATCTGTGAATGCTCAAGGGAGTCTCCCCAGTGGGAGCCACTGTCCACCATCAGTCCAGCAGCAGGAGCCACTCGCTGCTCTCGGGGCACCCAGGTGGCCACGGCTTTCTTCACGTGGGCGATCCAGCACATGGAATTGTTCAGCCCCCTTCCCCACAGTCACAGAGCTAAGCTACTGATGGAGAATAAAAGAAAACTCAACTTTATGTCTGACTGGCACAGCTGCCAGAGGTCCCACAGAATATTTAACAATTACTTTTTAGAGAGCATTGTAGGCAGAAACCTTGAAGCCTGATGAGGTTTAAAGCCAGTATTTCACTGTCAGAGACAAGAAACTGCTCTGGTTATTGCTCACAGTGACTTCATGTCCAGTTAACGACCATACCAAATAAATTATCTGCCACTTATAATATTCTTGTCATTTGCAGAGATACTGCAAATTTTCACGCATTTATATAGTGGGTAATTTATCAGATATGCTTATAAGAACTCAGACAATCTAGAGAGCACTAAATCCCCAGCCACTGCTGAGATGCACTACAGAAAACCTGAAAGACTGGAGAGGAGCTCTACTGCCCAGCTGGTTTCCATTCTGCAGCTCTGCCCTGCTGTACAGTGCTGCACCCACATGAAGCTTCTGGCATAGCACAGATTATCCTTTAGGACTTCATCTAGAAAGCACAGTTCAATTTAAATAAACTGATAAATATTCCTGAACAAACATAATGCATTGTTACAATACCTGGCACTAAAATTTAGGAGCAGACAGATGCAAAGAAAATAAAAGGTGTTTTTCTCTACTAATCAGGAGGCAAAAAAAAAGTCCCTATGTCTTCTGTCAGAATTTCCCGACTTACTGCCTCAGCCAATGAAACACAATGTACTGGCAGTGGCATTTCTTTTACCTACAAACCTCATCAGAAAGAAGATGCATTTTGAGATTAATTTAGCACTTACCACAGAAACTTATCCTTATTTGCCTCCTAAGCTGCCTTGTTTATTTTTAATACAGCCTACTTCATAGATTACATACAATTAAAACATAAAACAGATGTAAAAATCACTGTTCCATTTTCAGCCTGTGATCAATAAAAGTACATGGGCAAGCTTCCTTGTCAGAGACTACTAAAAGACATAACTACATAATTTTAAAAAGTCAACTTACATAGATTGATTTCATGATGAAATAAATTATTCATCACTGATAGTGATCACGGGGGACCCAACACAAATACGAAATATTTAAATATATATTGCAAATACATGTGTGTTTAATTAAAAAATTAAAGAGGCAAACGTGTTTCGTCTGTCATGTCAATATATATTTCATGGTGAGAACAGATATGTGATATATGTACATAAATACATTCACACACACAGGCACATCTGCTACCAAGAGTGTTGCTTAATTGCCAACCTGAACAGCAAAAGTAAAGTGACACTAAGTATGTATATGTGGGAAAAGCCTGTTATGCAGGAAATTGGGGTGATGACACCAGGAGGTGAACTATTAATAACAATCTGACACCAAGGACTACAGTCTTAAGAAGTCCTATAACCAGAAAGTTATTTTTGGACTGATGGGCACAGATTTTACCAGATTCCTGGTCCCAGACCAGCTCCAGCAGGAGCAGGTTTGGTTTAACTTCCTCCTGTCTGTGCACGGCAGAGGGAGCAGCCCTCTAAGCACAGGGGCAGCCAGGCCTTGCAGCTACAGCCCAAAGCCAAGGCACGGAGTGGAGCCTCCTTTTTCCCAATTGCAAATCAGAAATAAATTGTCTTCATTAGTTACTTGTCTTCCTACCAACCTTCTTTGACTTTTCTAGACTTGTCTATCACAATAGATTCTGCTATTAAAAAAAAAAAAAACAAAACCGAAAGCAGCAAGTCAATCTTGTTTTCACTGGCAGATGTTTGTCTTTTGTTTGAAGACTAAATTCTCAGGTGTCTACAAGAAGGGCAAGGTTGCTTTTCCCACCCTCAATCAAGGAGCCTTTTCTGTTCAGTACCTCTCCAACACCCTGTTCTGACCACTTGCCTCTCACTGAGTTAAAAAGAGTAAACAGGTTAGATGCCTTACAACACCTTCCCTCCTCCAGAAGGGTTCCCAACAGGCTCTGCATAATTTGGCTTCAAAGTCCTGAGTGGTCCCAACTGCTGATAAAATTAATGGGAAGTGAATGCTCTGCAACTTGCAGAATTAGGTCCATTAAATAACACTCAGGCAACCTCAAATCCCTTTGTCAGTGCAGAAATGAAACCACCCCCAAGATGAAATATGGAGGAACAACAGCATCCTTTCCCCCTGTTCTTCAAATGCAGCCACACATCCCAAGTGGAAGGGGAAAACATTCACCAGGTTTGAACATCTGTCTCTGAAATAGTTTCCTACTTCCAAACCCCAACAAGTATGACATTAAAGAGGGGAAAAAAAAGCAAAAAGAAAAATCCCAAAAAAGCATCTAAGTTCAGAAATTAAGCTTCATTAGAGTTTGAAATAGCAGATACACTACATAGAGGACATTCTCTCCAAAGGCAAAATTCATCCCCGCACAAATAATAGAATGCAATCCTAGAATTACAAAAATCAAAGTAGGTGCAGCTGGTTCTTTTCATACATTTTGAAAGCATAAGAAAATGAGATCAAATACATTATGAAACAGATGTTCTATATGAAATAGATGTTCTGCTAATTTAAGAGGAAATTCAAAGCAGATATTAAAGGGCTATATGATGTAGAAAATTGTAGGAGACTCCTACTGATAATTGCTAATTACAAAGCATTCCTAATGCTGTGTCATGCAGGAGTTATAGATCAGTCCCTAATTCTAGACCTTATTCCATGTCATAATAAGGACACATTTGTACCACTGTACAAAAGGTTTTGTCAGCCCTTCCACTATAAACCTCTTATGGGGACTTGAAACTTTGTCATAAAAATGCACTTCAGGATGCAAATTGGCATGGAAAGTCCCAGTCTATCAAAATCACAGTAAGCATGTCAAAAATATAAAATCAAGGAAAGGCTGAGGTTGGACAGGACCTGTGGAGATCTTCTAGTCCAGCTATGGCAGGTTTCTCAGAGCTGATTAACTCTCTGCATGGAGAATCCAAAAACTTTCCAGGGAACCTGTTCTAGTGTTTGATTATCCTTACAGTAAAAAAAAACCCCTTATGTTCATATAGGTTGCATTTTATTACAATATCCATCATATATTGCATATCATATTTAAGCAAATGAATTTTGAGGTGGCAAGAATTAATGCTGTTGCTAACTGACCATGATCTGATTATCTGCAAAGGGTGCAACCATAATTCATCACTGAGGTGCTTCTGTGTTTGAGACAGGCTCCATGTGTTACTCTCATGTATTGGACACCTGCCATTCTCAGTGTTAAATTTGACATGGCCTGAAATTCAATTAATTTGAATTTTCAAGCCAAAGGACATGACCGTACTGTTTGAGAAAACACTGTGAGAACTTTTCGCATAAAGGTGATGACTTCTCTCAGTAATCCAGCTGTAAGGGAAAAAATGAGCAGTGGAATATGGTTTTCTTTAATCCTCTTGATATAAACAATGGAATCATTTTACTGAAATTAAAAACTAAGAAATATGGCCGGGCACTTGCTGTAAGAGATTTCAAGTAAGTTGTCAAAAGGGTAAAATTACAATAAATAAACCAAGGAATGTATAAATGAATCTTAGCATTTGAAGAACCTGTACTGGAAGGGAAAATACATCTATTTATATACAATACCTTAATACCACCTAGTAGTGTGCACTGTCACTAGGATTACCCATAAAATCAGGGTTTTTGATAGGGTTTGGTTTAAGTACATGATCTGAAAATGTGCAGAAGATAGTTAACTCATTAATCTAAACTCCATGTTGTTATAACAGAGTTTTACAGTGTTTCGACCACTTTCTCAAATTGCATCAGTAAAGTTCTCAACTTGGTTTTTGTTACTGCATTGTGGAAAAGTTATTATGGTGATAAACTTTTAAATCTTACAGGCAATTGTAGGATTATCCATGCATTACTTTTCACCTGCTTGTTCTATCACTTCAATCTCCTTTCCAAGTCTCCCATTATCTTGAGCAGATGCTTACAAATCTTTTCTATAGTTTTGCTTTTATTTCTGGAAAGATAAACTTCTTTTGGTTCCTCTAGTTTGCTCACCACTGCTTTGAGATTTTTAATGATAGGGATGTTCACATTTCCTCTTTTATTCCCTTTTTTTGGTAACATCTGCACATCATCTCTTTAACTGTTATAATCCTTGCCTGCTTAAAAGACAGATAATGTTGATTCTGCCAATGGAGTGATATGATCCTACATATGTATTTGAACTAAGGTTTTACTCAGGACCCATTTGAAAATGGGGTTATTTATGGCATTCCTCAATTCTCTTGTTACTCACACATTTCTCAGAGGCCACAAAGACAGTACAAAAGCTTACATACCACATGTTTAATCATACTGATATCCTGGGCTGATATAACCTCTGAAATCCATTCTCTCAATATGTAGCATGAAAAAACAATGCCAGGTTTCTCAGCTTCATACAGGACTTAGAACACTGGCAAATCAGGTGTGAAACTGCTCTTTCTTCTTCTAGTGAACTCTCGTCTCCAGAAGAGACAGAGCCTTCCTCCCCGGTGCAAAAAGCAACAGGTTTGCATTCCGTGGCTGCAAATCCAGTGCTGCCACAGAGCACTTAACACAAACTTACTTGGTTGCTTTTTAAAACGCTGATTTCACTCACATATATAGAAAAAGGAAGAAAATCCGTGTTGAGGGAAGGCTATAATTAACAGATCTCTCTTCAGCACAGATGAGTACCCAGAGATGAAAAGGCTTAGATTACCTACTTCACTCTGATAAAGTGCAAAATAAAACCCTGATCAGCTTTGGGAAGGCATTGCACTGCATTTAGGTAAGCCATTAACAATTGTACAAATAAAATTTGGCTGAAGTTACTCAATGAGAAATGCAACAAGGAGGTGGGGAGTATTTGGTGGAGGTTTTTTGTTTATGTTTTTGGAGCTTTTTTAGTTTTTGTTTCATTTTTGTTCCCTTTTGGTTTGCTTTGTTTGGCTGTTTTTAATAAACTACTCAGGCAAGATGCAAAGTTTATTTTCAAACTTCTTACAGGTCTGAATTTTTGTTACTGGTGTGCTCCTCTATCCACAGTTCTGAGCTTCAGTGAGAGCCCTGCATGCCCCCAGGTTACCTCTGTAAATCCAAGGTGTATGTGGCTGTTTTCCCTCAGCTTTGAATTGCAGCTATCTGCAGAAGAATGCATCTCTCTGCCCAGCCCTGGGTTGCTCAGTGTCTCCCATCCACGTGGGACTGTGAATAACCACACACAGAGTGTGCAAAGGGATCCCTCAGCTACAGAGCTGAGCTGTGCAAACGCTCTGGAGACCTACGAGTCACTCTCCCCAGAATTCTCACCTCCAGCAGAAAACCCCTACACTTCTGTGTCTCTTTGGGTGCTTTGGGCTCCCCTGTGCTCATGCCTGTTCCAGCACCCCCTTCAAATTCCTTCCAAACCAGAAGAGTAGAGATAGCAGAGCCTGCACCTGACTTCCTCACACCCTTATGGTCCTTTCAGCTGGGAGCCTGACATTTGACAGAAATATTAAACCATACCAGCTAACAGCTCAGTGAGAGTAAGTCCAAGTAGGGCAAAAGCAGCACTGTCAGGCCTCACAGTGACTCTCTGAACCGTGTGACAACTGGTGCTAATGCTTAACAAATGTCTTCCAAACACTGTGGAAAGAATATGCTTTCATTGATATGCTGTTCTGATGGATTTGTGGAATGAAAGGCACTGCATAGCTGCATTTCTGAGACAAGTTTTATACCTCATTAATGCAGTACATAAGCTGTACAATTATACATCCATATGTCACTGCCAAATTTATACACTTTTACATACTGTTAGATTAAGATGGTTTCATTTCATTGCTCTGCAAATGGACTTTCGAAAGAATATTTCACTCAATTTTTTGTGCAGTACTGACAGGCAAAGCACATGAAAGACATGGAGTTACTTGTGTAAATGCAGCAATAAATAAATAAAAAAACATGACACCAACAAACAACTTTTACACTTGTCCAATACAGTGACCTTCTTAGAGTGTAGGCTGCAGCCCAGCGTCCCCTTCCCCCACCAAGAGCCACCATTTCAGAACCAATTCCACTGGATTAGGCTATAATGCACTGTGATGTCTCTTGATCTGACCCACTTCTTCGAGTCTGATGGGTTTTTGTTTACACTAGAAGACATCTGATCCAAAGCAGCAGGAGGATTACGGCACTGTCTAATTAGAATAACTTTTCAATTTATAGTGAATAATGAATGCACACTATTGGACACTGCTGTCTAGTGGATGGGACAAAGAACCAGCAGAACTGAGCTCTGCTCCTTACGGCAAAAATGACAAAGAATGAAAAAGAAAAAACCCCAGACTTTAGCTGATATGCTGTATCTAGCTCTCTGTCATGCAGCCTGCTTTTACATCTTTGGTTCTCATTTCTCT
Source organism: Oreocharis arfaki (assembly GCA_013398015.1). Taxonomy (NCBI): domain Eukaryota; kingdom Metazoa; phylum Chordata; class Aves; order Passeriformes; family Paramythiidae; genus Oreocharis; species Oreocharis arfaki. The sequence continues at coordinate 989,177 of VZRR01013060.1, forward strand.
TTCTCCCAAAAGAGACTGCTTTGCTGAGCACACTCTTACAGCAAGAGACTGGAATATCAGGTGCAGCAAGGCGAGAATCACTTCATGTTTGAGACACAGCTGGTGAAAGACCACCACAGCCATAATTCAGGGCCATAGTGCTACGAGCAAGGAAATTAAAATTACTCTCTCCATTTGGTTGTTGGTGTGCTGCATGAACTTGAACACAGCAGGTCACATCTTGTGTTTCAGTGCTGGGGAGTGTGCTGAGGTGCTCCCTGAGAGGTCTGAGGTACTCGTAGGGTCCATCTTCCCAACAGTGGCCAAGGAACAAGCTGCTGGTGCTCCTGCTGCTCCTACTGCCCCCAGTTCCATGCTAATTACCTACCATCCAGGCAAACCCAGAGGCACAGTTCTTTATCATACCCAGGGCAAGAGACAGAGCTAGAAATTCCAAAGGCATCATTGCTTTCCCCTTGTCCCTTTTCCCCAGCAAGGCAATCATGGGAGCATCTTAAGTGGGCCCCTAAAATTGGCACATTACAAAATTTGTATGGTTCTGGCAAAACAAAAGCCATAGATTTTTGTGTAAGACAGTTTCAGGAAACCGTGCAGGATCATACAATCCTGTAACAATAAATACAGCTACATAGAGCATGCAAGGAAAAAGAGTCAGGGATAGGAAACACATTGAATAACTGAAGGAGAGGGGTAGCAAGTAGTAGTCATGAAACCTTAAAGGAATTATGAATCCCTGGACAGATCTTTTTTTCCAATAGGTGACTACAGAATGTCTCTGCAGCTGCCCTCCCTTGTTTTCAGAACAGAGATGCATTTACTGCATGTAGCTTGTTCTTATGGCAAAGCCAGATGGAAAGTGTGTAGGGCTGCTACTTAGCACAACTGCTTCCAGGAAGCTGCATTATAGGAGAAAAGCTGTGTGAAAAGGATCAAAGTGATGAAATGCATCTGGCTTAGCACACAGCAGTAAACACTGGCAAATATATTGTGGTGGTTCAATTACTGATAGGATGCTAGAGCCTATTCAAGACTTAATATTTAATTATCTTTAGACTACATCAGTTGTTAAGCTGTCAGCAGCATCTGTAGAGGGTACATAGGTGGACATCTGCTACAGACTAAGAATGCCATACGCCAGCGGAGCTGTTTGCCACAAATACACACAAAGACATTCAGGAGCTCACATTACAACCACATCTAGCACATAAAACATATTTACAGCAGGGATACCAGCTCAGATCACACCGTGGCTGGTAAGAGGCAGAAGGACAAACTGCTCTGACTGGGGGCTCACTGGAGGGAGCAGTGAATTCTGATGCAGGGGAGATGAAAGAGCACTGTTTGAATAAATCATCTGCACTGAACCACCCAGAAATCCAGCTGAAACTAGGCTTACATATCTCTCTTGCATGCAAAACAGTGCTGTAAAAGATTACACAGTTTGCAAAGTCAAGTCCAGTTAAGCTTAATTCGGCTTCTTCAAGCAGACATCACAGCACTGTGCATGCATAATTCTATGAATGCATCCTTTTTTCCCATGCTGGGAATATCATAGGTTGGAAAATTCTCAGAGACAGGCGCCCTAAGTATTCTGATCCCAGAGTTGCTGCTACCCCACGCACCCACCACCCACACCAGTTCTTGTGGACCTTGCTCAATTAAACACATTGGCACTCCCTTGCCTACAGTCTTCCTCCACCCACTCTAAGTCACTCCTCACCTCAGAACTCCTTATTTCAGCTTCCAGCATCCTCTGCCCAGCCAAAGTGTCTGTCCTGAGCTCCAGACCTTGCTGCATATTTAGCCTGTGGGAGTTACCCTACCTCAGTGCCCCTGTGCAGCAGTGCTCACTTTGAGTCAGGATGCCTTACCAGGACCACAGAGCAGCTGTGGCTCTGGATGTATCCCCGAGCCAGGGCAGGTCCAGGAAAAGTGATGTCTTCTCACTTAAGAGCCTGTTCAGTCTCTAATGAAGCACATGCAATTAAAATCAAACTCAGTAACATGACTAGATTTAGCTGGATTCTCAAGAGAGTAACAACAAAGGCTCATCCCCACTGACAGAACAACACTGCAGACAAAATGTCTGGTCTGAAACACAGAAGTGTGAGAGCTTTCCAGCCAACAATTAAGATCCTCCTGCAAGAAGCAGCTCAATTATTTCTGCTGACAAAGTCTCAAATTCATCCCACAGCAGCAGCCAAGCCTACTTCACTTTGACAAAACTCAGCTCAGCAGAAACAAACCTTAACTCAAGGAAGCACAACCGGCTACACCTACATGACATCTTAGAGCTCGCACTTCCTCTGCTCTGCACAGTGACAGCAAAGCACAGCACACGTGAATGCATCGCTTTTTAATGATCTTTGAGAAGTTAAAGGGGACAATAAGTTCCTTCCTATCTAAGCCATATGTCTAAAACGTTGAGGAATGTGAACATCTGCAGTGGATTGAAAACATCTTCTTGCACTCCAAGCGATGCTGCCCCATTAATGTTCATTTGTGAGACTGATCAATTATCAGCAATCCCAAAAGCAGAGATATCATTTTTCCAGCAGAGTACCTCATGATCCTTGAAAATGGAACATGTAGGGTTTGTGCTTGCATGCTGTTCACAGCTTGAATATGGAATTGTCCAAATATGCTGTGGCCAGTGACCCTTTACCATCACAAGTCAGTGTATTTTAACTCTCTTTTAGGTCACTAAGTGTGCTGGGGAGACTTCTAGCAATTGATAATGGAAAAGGTGACTTTGCAATTTCGCAGAAAGAAACTGAAACTTTTCCTTCCTTCTTCTCAAGTCTCTAGGGCCATTAGGATTTTGTACTGTAAATGAACCTTTAAGATTTGTTTAAACAACAACTGGATTTGCATAAGTAAATTTCTTTTTTCTTAATACAAACCATTGCTTTGTATTTTTGTTCTGGAAGGTCATACAGCAGGAATTAGGGTTGGGTTTTTTCCTCTTTATGTTTTGTATTTCTTGTTAACATAATTTCTTTTTTCATATTTTTTTGGCTCTAACCTTCCAGTGTTAGTTAAAGACGCAAATATTAAAATGCAAAGTCAAATACAAGTTATTTTCACAAGCACTAATGTAAAAAAAGTCTATTTTCCCATTTTCTAGACTAATATTTACCATCTTTGACAGCCTTATTGCTGAGCAGATTGCTGCATATTTCAGCATTATCTTTTAACAACTTGACAGATCCACCTATTTTCCTGTGATTATTTTATCCCAAGTCAGAAGCCTGATAGTTGCTTTTTGACACAGTGAATCACAGGATTTGCAGCACAGCATACAGACCTGTGATTTATGGTCAGTATTTTGACACTGCCTCATACAGCATATTTGTATTTCCAGCAGTGTTGCTTTGTTTGGCCTGGTCAGAAATCCAAGCATCAGCTCCAGTAACCTCGGGGTGACCTAGGAATTGAGGATCAGAAGGTCTGGGAACCACTGACCACTGCAAAAGCTGGGAGTTTGTGCTTTCTTAGTAGAGAAGGAAATGTTGTACAACTTAATTCTGGATATTAAGTAAATGCCAGCAGTTTCTAGTGCCAATTATTTAAATATACAGCACAGAAGCATGGGATGGATGGCTGAAAATGCACAGATACAGCACAACAGAAGAGGGAACACATGGTTCCATAGGAGATGTGCTGTTGTAAATGCAGGCAAAGGACATAAAGCAAATTGCTTTAATAGCAGCTGCCCTTTCAAGGAAGTGCACCATAGACAATCCAGCCACCCAAATCCAGAGAGCAAAAGATTGTGCACATTGCTCCTTCAGTCGCTTCAGCTTTATGTATCTTCAGATTATAACTGGCAATTGTACTAATTATTTCCACCTAGGTTCCTAGGGTTATTATAGAAGGGATTTTGCACCCAGTGAAGCACATAAGAAGCTTTATTTATTTTCATTGCATGTGCAGAGGAAGTAAGACTGGAGGGGACCTCCTGGGTCATCAAACACAATTCCCTGCTCTCACAGGCAACCACACAATACAAAAACTTCATAAATGAGCAAGTTCCATCTTAGAAGTAATTTGGTTTCTTGTCCCCACTACTCTAAATGGAAAGTTGTTCCAGAACCTCCCCACTCTATTGTTTAACGGCCTTATCATCACCAAATTAAATTAATTTGTGAAAAGTTTATTTCAGTGCTGGTGCCAATGCTGCCCCTTAACGCAAACAACATTTTTCTACCTTTCATTTGGTCCATTTATAGAGAGAAACCACAAGCACTCCCCAAACCCCTTCTTTAAGCCCTGGATGACATTAGAGCACCCAATCTGAGGCTCTCTTAGGGTAGGACACGCTGATCTATTGGTGCTTTGCCAGCCATACCAATTTACATCAATTGAGAGGGCATGAAAAGAAACACAAATTACCACATCTAATGGATGTCTCATGGCATGCAGGTGAGCTCTGTGGAGTCAGCCACAGCCTGCAGATGCCTAAAATAGTGCATGGAAAGTGTTTATCACCACAAGATGTTAAGCAGAAGGCACATTTCTCCAGATCCCTCATCATATCAGCAACTTTACAACACAGCACCAGAGTTGCACTGACATCAGACCCTTAAGTTTCTTGTTGAAACTCTAATCAGGGAAGCAACAAGGACATCTTATTTTGTGATTTGAGGACACCAGGGGATAATTCACATTAAAAAAAAAATCAAAATCTTTACTGAAACAAGATTCAGTATAGGTTATTTAACCCTCCTCCTCTGTATGGCAGCACACAAGATGATTTTTTCCTATCTGTGTAAACACACGCACACAAATTAACACTTTCTGCCAAGTTTACCAGTACATGCTGACATAAATATACAGATAAGTACAATGAGCAAAAGCAGGCTCCACTGGGAATGAGGAACAAATATGCATGGTCCACAATGGCTACAGAAGAGTTGCTACTTATCTCCAGCTTTGCCCAGGTGAGATCCATTTCTGGCTTTGTTTATCAGCATATCTGTATAAAATATACATGTTGCAGACAATGTAGGTATTTCAGATATTATACAGCAGTTGCCTCTCAAAATACTTGATGGGGGTTGGGAAGTCACAGGTCTAAAATGTGTGTCTTAAAAAGTGTAGATGTTTTCTTGATACCTAAAAGCAAGTAGAAAATTTCATAGCTAAGTCCTGCAAACCTGCAGGAGAGGGAAAATTCATTTACAGCAACACTGACAGACATATTTATTACTCAGAAAATACTAATTGGTTTAGAAGGGAATTCTGGGGTATTCCCTCTAACTAAATTAGAGCAGAAGAAATTCTGGTTACAAATACTGTAATATAAAATGAATTGTTAAATCGTTTGAGCAACAAGGTCTGAAAACTAGAAGAAAAAGATGAGTGATTCAAAAGGAATTTTTGGTCAATAAGGTAGAAGTAAAATGCGTTACTAAATATGAGATCTGTCAGACAGAGAGAATAAGACACTTTAATAAACCTGTTTGTGTCAACTGATAACCAGGTAGATTTGAATCAAGATTATGGTAATTCAAAAAGCAGACAGTTGGAAGAGGAAAATAAATTCGAATTACCAGAAGATAAACATGCACAGAGTGAGTTTTATGGAGAAGATTAGGAATTTGTGGTGGAATAGTATGTTGTGAGCTGCATAGATTGCTTAATAAAGGTGCATTAACAATAATATCAGAAATGAAAGAAAAGCACCCATAAAGACCTGGTAGGTTTGAACTGGGCACAGGCACTGTGGTAAGATGAGGAGTTCTCTTAATATAAAGATAAGACAATGCTCTCAGAAAATGGATTCAAATAACAAAATTAAAGAGAGAGGAAAAAGAATCACTGATGGAGAGATTACCTCTAACTTTGGCAGATAGGTTTCTTTTTTTTTTTTTCATATAAATAAATACTTCTTTATATGCATAAAAGGAAATGGAGATCCAAGAAGAAGAAAAAATTTCTCCCCAGTTCCTCTCCTCAGTCCATAAAACCTCAGAGCTGGAGAGGGAAATGCCTGGCAGTGCTTGGCAGCGGGGCTGGAAGTGGCACAGCTGCAGCTCTCACGCTGCTCCTCTGCTCTACAGCTCAGCTGCAAATTGCCTGGTAAGAGGCACCACGCTGGAAGTGTCACACTCAAAACAGCCCCTGGGGAGGTGAGGCAGAGCTAAAGCACCAACCTGTCGCCTCAGACAGCTCCTGATCAGTGCACTGACTGCGAGTGGAGAGGTGCTAACTTCGGAGGTATCAATTTAAATTATTTGCTCCACAACAAAATTGTCAGGTAACTTCAGGCAAATCATTGAAGTTCAGGCTTTACAGCTTGGGTAACCAGGCACAGGAGCCCAAATCAGGTAAATCTTCATACAGGCATGCCCACAGCAAAGCCCCACACATACTGCTTCATCTGCCAGCGTGTTTCCATCACAGAGTTACTGAATTCAATTTGAATGGTTTGAAAGTGACAGAGAGTAGGTTTAGATTAGGTGTTAGGAAGAAATTCTTCCCTGTGAGGGTGGGGAGGCCCTGGCACAGGTTCCCAGAGAAGCTGTGGCTGCCCCATCCCTGGCAATGTCCAAGGCCAGGTTGGACAGGGATCTGAGCAATCTGGGAGAGTGGAAGGTGTCCCTGCCCATGGCAGGCAGGATGGAATGAAACAACCTTTAAGGTCCCCTTCAATCAAAGCCATTCTGCGATTCTATGATTCCCTTAGGCTGAAATTATGGAAATTATCTGGGAGACATTGTAGCACACTTGCTCTGCCTTTCCTCTAGGTGTGATCCAAAACCGAGGTATTCTGTTCAAAAGTTCAAACCTGTGACAATGTGCTCCTAGGAGATACGTGAACTTTAAAAATAGAGTACCTCTGAAGTTTCCTAAGAAGTTTATCTGCATGGGTGGAGAGAGATGGGAGGTGAAGCCTCCGTTAAGAGCAGATGGTAAGAGCTCTCTTGCTCTCTGTCTCTCAATCTCCATTGACAAAAATGGATATTAATATTGCCTAATTCACAGAGAAGAGTGAAGTGATCCAGGATTATTACAGCTATGAGCTGCTATATAAGCATAACAAATGGCTATATATTCCACTAATTCATCATCACGTACTTACAGCTGGATAAAATATTCTTTGCTACATACTTTCGGATAAATTAGTGCTAACTATAGCTTTCAGGCAAAGTCACAAGTACTTTGGTTGGGTTCCTTCAAAAGAATGGTCACAGAGGAAAAAAAAACGTTCTTATTCATGCAAATCAAAGGTACATTGCTTTAGTTGAAATTGTACCTCTTCAACAAAAAGAATGTTAATATTTCCAGATTTTGTGAGGTTTTTCTTTTTGTATAGATACTTATGTATTTGTGAGGAACAAATCTCATTCTTGGGTTCAACTGTTTTCTAGTGTATCCTAAATGTTCTAAACAAAACTCAGCTGTGCTTGGGAACAGCTTGCATACATAAAGAACAGTGTTCTATAGGTTGAATAACTACAGATCATAATTGAAAGCTTGTCTTTTTCTGGAACTGTAGTTGTCATCAGCAGACATCTCCAGCACTTAAAAAGATCACCCAGTTTTTCCTGAGGCATCTTCAGGAGCACAAAAGGATGATATTGCCTCTGAAATCTGTAAATCAGTGTTTCTGCCATTCTGCTGTCTATCTTGTGTGCACCTGTGGTACACATGAATCTGGGCTGCTAGATTGCTATTCATCCTTTTACACTGCTGGGAGAATGCTGCTCTGGGGAATGATACCTGTGAGTTACTGCACAACTCGAAGTTGCAATCTCAGTAACACATTCTTCTATAATTATGTTTAGACTGGTGTTTTAAAACTATTCATTTCATTAATTCTCCATTTGGAGCCTGAAGCAAGGAGTTGAACATCTTACTACACACAGAATGTCTGAGAGAACAGATTATAGGCCCCAAATGGATTTCTTCAAATAACAAAAAAGAGCAAAACCACCACCAGCAGCAAACTCTTTAGAAGGTGCTTTTCCCAAACATAAGGTGTCAGCCCCTAGGATGAAGGTGCAATTCATTTTTAAGGACTGCTCATTACACATAAATGCCCTAAACCTTTAAGTGTTCAGTCCATTCTCTCCTTAAAGGCCTCTGAAGGGAGAGAGGGACAACATTTATTAACTTCATAATGTGAAGTTAATAAATCTAGATTCTAGCAAGAAAGATTTGATGCTTCACAAAAGATGTCCTTTTCACTCTTGATGAGATCCATTTATCTAGAATAGACAAAGTAATTTAGAGGGCACAGAAAGGAAAAGTTATAACATAAAGTTATTAAGGAAAACTTAAATCAGAGCTTTGATTATAAGTCTAGTCCACAGCAGCAAGTGCAGTTTTTAGAAACTTTACAAGTGCCATTTAGGCCTATCATTCTTAGTGCTGAAATACTCCTTTGAAAGGACCTCCCTTTAATCCGTGTTAATCCATAAATTGCTTTCATGACCACCACTTACCTAAAACGTGACCAGAATTCTTGGGACTGTGGAGATATGTATAAAGCAATAAACCCATCAATTACACATGCTTTGAAGTTGCAAAGTTCAGTCTCACTCAGAACAGTTTAATTAAAAGCAATGACTTCATATTACATCCTCTGCACCAGAAGAGCTTGTTTTTCATTGCATGGATTACTCTTAACCTGGAAAGTTTCTCACTGATTGAGGCAGTGTGTGTTCTGAGTCAGTCCTCTTGCAAGATTTGGCAAATGGGCTGCCAAAACATTACTGTGCTGCTGCTGTGTAGCCCCATCCATCATTGTACAGGTAATTTCAACAATTGTGATCTTGCAAAGTCAAGTCTCAGAACCTTAACCTTGATATAATTTCTTTGCACAGATGTCCTAGACTAAAAGGGATGGAGGAAAACATTAAATTAATCTGAATCTGCTCTTTCAGTTCCCTCTAACATTTGTTAATTCACCCTTGTATTAATGCTCATCTCAAAGTTTAATAAGCAGAGTTGAACACACAGCATTGTGTAAAGCGAGCAAAGGGATATAAACTTAGAAAATCCCTGTAAGTTTCCTGGGAACCCATTAACACTGACAGCAGAGAAATCTGTGGTTTTACCCCAGTTCTGGTGGGGCAGACACCACTAACACACGCTCTTGTTCACAGCCCTCCTCCATTCACCTCATCCTCCACAAGGTCTTGCAGCATTGCCTCCATTTCTGCTCTGTCACAGCTGTCAACTCTAGTCCTCTCCAGCCTCACCAGACTGCAATTCTCACACCACCTTCATCCTTCTCTTCCCTGATTTTCCCTAGTCTTATCTCAGCAAGGACAGGAAGAACATCTCAGTTTTTGCTTAAGGTCCAGTCTGATCCCAGCCCTAGTGCCAGGGCAGATGTGCTGGGGGAGCTCAGCTCGCCTGCAGCCCTGGGGCAGAGCTCGCCAGGCAGCCACAGAGCCCTCAGAACATTTGTCAGCCGACTCCAATAAGCCTCGTGCATCCTGTGGTTCTGCCAAAGCTGGGAAAACTTTCATGCAAATAGCAGCAAGAACATTTCCTGCATTCCCATCAAATTTAATCTCTTCTCATAGGAGGACACTACAGTTTATTAATGAAACATCTGCAAGTATTTTTAACCAAGACAAAAATGAGTGCCATTCATTCTTTGGAGCAGCTGAATCTCTCTCATTGAAAACTTAACGTACTTTTTTTTTGGTTGTCAAACACACAGGAAAGAGGCACAGTTGGAGCGAAGTTAATTCCTTCAAAAGCTCAGTTAATTTTTTATACAAAGTCCAGAAGAAGTATTGGCCAAGATCTATTGGAGCTGTGGTATTAAACAGTTCAGACACCATTTGTCCCAAAAGTTAGAAAAAAAAACAGGGAAGAGAGGGCAGCGAGGGGGAAATTTTTACCTAATAAAATAAGAAGAAACTTTCTATGTCAAATTAGGACTATGTATACCAGAGCAGGGCTTTATCACTACAGTAATAAGTAAAGAAAATGGTATATATTTAACTCCACTGTCATTAAAGATTTAAGATTATTGCAATAATTTTCTGCTTCTCTTTTGCTTTATTGAGCTTAGTCAAACTGATATATTGCTGTGTACTTCATTCACTCCTCCTGATGGATGATATGAAGTACGTAGACAATGCTGATGTCCAACTAAAAAGAGGAATTACTGAAAAGAGAAGATAAGCAGTTGTAGATGATGAAGTGCTGATTAATAGATTACCCCCATCCCCATCAAGTCCAAACCCATATTTTAAACTGCCAACAGCATTGCAACTGAATGAACAAGTACTTCTGGAATCCAGAAAATGTTGAGGGGCTGACCTTTCTCAAAATTAATCCTTAACAGCTTCTTCCAAGATTTATTTCTTTCTCCTAGCTTCGGACAAAATCGGTAACAGTGTGACCTGAGCTTTATGATTTCTGGCTGTGAATGTATAAAGTGCTTTCTGGCCTAGAGGTTTGATGCTCTTGCCTTGGTTTTCACATAAGCTCTTGAGGCAGTACTGCTGACTTTGGTACCATCCATTCGGTGTGAGGCCAGAAAGGAGGTGACACCACAGGGCAAAGCCTTAGAATCCATGGTTTGTATCAGCAGGGACAGCAGACCCCAGGTGAGGGGGAGATCACACACTTCTCTGCAGCCCAGATCTAGGGCATCCCAAAGGGATCCTCCCTGACCCATGGGGACTCTGAAAAACCAGATGTGTGACCAGGAGGGACCCAGAGCCACCTCCTGCAAGCCAAAGTTGCATCTTCCCCAGCCTGGTTTCAAATACCCACACAGGGTCTGACTGGGGACACTCTCACTCTCACTCATAATTATGATGAGGCCAAGCAGGACTGGCATTTTAATCACGAGGGAGCTTAAACACTCACAAGTGCTAAACACCTGAGAATAAAATGCCTGTGAGCATGAGCAGGGATAAATTAATATTCCCAATTTGCTAGCTCCAACATTTTCAAGTGAAAACTAATTTCCCCCATAGACAGTAAACCACAAGAACATTTATTTGTGCTAATTTACCAGACATTTATTTTGGCACTGTTGAAGCCACAATGTCAAGTTTCCACTCTAAGCTATATGCAGAGAGATTTTGTCATAAAAACAATGTGCTGTTTAATCAACACACACACAAAAGCTGTTAAGTGTAACAAATCCTAATTTGTCCTGAAAAATGTGTGACTTTTACAGGTCCCCACAGTCTCACTCAAGATCAACAGGTTTTTTTGAGAACAAGGATGACAGGGTGATGGATCAGAGGGTGCACAAGCCCAGCTACACAAACATGCACACACTCCTTAGCAGGAGGAGCAGGTGCTCTCTGCTGCTGGAAATGTCCTCACTACAGCAATGTATTAAGGAAGAATCACCTGCTCCCCATTCCATTTAAAGATTTCTGGTGTTAAATACCACGTTTAGAATTACAGCACTGGAAACAGAACCTCACAAATTCAGGAAGGTCTCAGTTTCATCAAATACCTTGAAAAGACAACTTCATTTCAAAGAGACAAAATTGCCCCCCAAAGCTCAGACTCCATGCTCAAACACTAAGACTCCAGGGAATTTCAGCTAAATTCAGTTTTGAGTAGGCAAATTAAACCCATCTGGAAAATACTTTGCTCAAATCCTATGCTCATGTATACAATATGTTACAACTGTGTCCAAAAGCACCTGAAAATACCTTAGATTCAAGCTAATGCAGTTACTTGAGGCCCTGGACAGAGGATCAATTGCACTAATGTAAAACCCCACGTGCCAGGGTCTGTTGGTCAGTGCCTGTGTGTTACATGAGGCATTTGGGGCAGGCTGACAGAGCGACCAGACTGATCCATTAATTAATGCTACTGAGGAATGGTTTCTATTCTCTTTGCATTTTAAACTGGACTTGAAATCAGCTAAATACTCTAACTGAGTAATTCACAGAGCTGTCAACAGCTCGTCTAGAGGCTGCTCTCAGCACACCACGGTCCTTTCTCAGACATGCACTGCATGATCAGTCACAGATGATGATGTGCTTCCCAGTAGGGAAATCCCTATCTCTACCCCTGTACGACTCCCCTTCTCTTGCAGAAGTCCACAAAGCACTCTAAAAGCAATGCAGGAGGCAAATGAGATGCACTTCCACACAGCATAAATAGCCAAACATGTAACAGGCCAATGCATTATCCTGTAGCTTTCTGTAGGCAGTCATATAATCATGGAATGGCTTTGATTGGAAGGAACCTTAAAGATCATTTATTTCCAATCCCTCTCTCATGGGCAGGGACACCTTCCATCAGACTACATCACTTAGAGCTCTCTCCAGCTTGGCCTTGAGCACTTCCAGGGATGGGGCAGCCACAGCTTCCCTGGGAACCTGTGCCAGGGCTACCCCATCCTTATAGTCAAGGATTTCTTCCTTATCTCTAACCTAAACATACTCTCTTTCACTTTGAAGCCATTCCCCTGCCTTGTCCTATCACTACATGCTCTTGTAAATACTCTCTCAGTAAATAGTCTCACAGGTATTGTGTTATACTGCCACTAAAGGAACTATTCCTTGTATATGAAAATATTTACAGACACCTTCACCTAAACCATTCTTCTCTGCCCAGCCTGTTCTCAAATTGCTGGCAAGGCACAGCCTGCAGCTCATGAGTGCAGAGCAGAGGGATCTATTTGTAGGAGGAGGTGGTGGTACCTCAAACAATAAATATTTTGGTTTGACCCTCTCAGAAAACCTAATGAAGTCCATTATCTGATTTCCCAAGCGCCCAGCCTTTAGCTGGCAAACTTTTACATTGGTAAGCCTTTCATAGCAGACATAAGTCTTCATTAGACTCAGAGTCCTCCAGAGTAATTTCTGAATGCTTTAGATGTAAGGAAATTGTGTTGTAAGATGATAAACTGTAGTTATACCACAGCACTCCTCAAGAAAGTGGAGCTGTTTTAACACAGTCTGAAGCCAGAAATTTAAAAAATTGTTTCACTTAAAGGAATTAGTGATAGAATTATGTATTTCCTCAGGCACACAGAAACCCTATTCCTTGGGCATTGTTGGAGGTCAAAGAATAAGAGGCTGAGTCCTAATTCTCACCAGTGGACTCTCCTTCTTTCCATGTTTCAATATTCTGAACTCACCAGACTCACATGAAAATCAGCTGTCAGGGGAAACCTTGCAAGAATTTGTCTCCTTTTTTGCTTCATTTATTGTCAAATCACGATTATTTTCCTTTTTCATTCTAGTACATGGTATTGCCTGATAAAAGAGATTAACACAAAGTCGAATTATGTTCTGCATTCATAGGAATAAGACATAATTAGCAAAGCTAAGATTAAGTTTAATGTCATTTTAGTAGCTCCTGGAGTATTTTAGCAGTTTAATCATGGTGATGATACTGAAAATAGTTTACTGAGAATTTTGAGATAGTAGAGAAGTGATTAAACAGATGCCCATGATATTAAAATTGACTCTTTCTCTCTACAAGGAAGAGTTCAGGCCCAATGCTGTGGATTTCCTCGGGCAAGTTCTGTTAGAACTCTCCTGGAAAGTCAGAGGCGTCTTTTCCCCTTGCTATCACTGACTGCAGTGAATCTTAGATAAGCAAGGAACCACCAGCTCTTCCCGTGGGAGCCCTGCAGGTATCACCACGATGCATCTCACAGATTGTGCTTTAACAGGAGGGACATGAGTGCCCACAGCAGCTCCTTTGCTTTGCACACCGAGCAATCTCCAAAGGGCAGGAGCTGAGCTCTCTCCCGTGCCCCCACCCTCTGCACACAAATGGAAGAGAGTCAGGATTTGCATCGGCATCTGATCGTCTCCTACACGAGGCTTGAGAGGATTGGCAGCCACAGCACAGAAACAGCTGAAAAGCTGCAGGAGCCTTCTGTCCTTGCTGCTTTGGTTTTCCTCTCTCCTTTATTTTACAAAGCAACCTGGAAGTTGGTACCTGCAAATCAGCTGCCTGAGTCCCCTTCAAGTGGTTCTGAAATGGGCTCTATCAATCTTTTCATAAACATTTCTTACAATAAATCTTTCAGCAGTGAAAGGAAAATAAATGGTATCTATAACAGCAAACACTCACAGAGGTCTGAAGCAACCCCACAACATTTATTCCTGGAGATGCACTTTAAATGTAAGGAACAAATGAAAAACTTTTGCCTGACATTAATTGCCATTTTATGTCAATAAATGTTTTCACAGTACATCGATCTGGAAAACCAGTAAATATTGTTGAAAATTGCTGGAATTACACAAAGTTCACCATTATATCTGCCCTGCCAAGAGAGGCTGGGACAGAATAATGACCTGAGAACAAACTTTAGTCTGTGTCTGTAGTGGCATTGCTGCCTGCAGAGCAGCAGCTCCTGCCCCACCCCTTCAGCTGGGATGAGGATGGAGGTGAGGGTGGGATGTGCTGACAGCATGGCACAGGATTATTTGTCTGCAGGTGAAAAGCAGGGCTGTTCTAGGCATGGAAACTGGTTCTCTGCTGTGCTATTATATTAACCTGGTCCACTGCTCTAGTCCTGTGCAGAAAGCAATCTTACTGTGCAGTCCTGATTCTGACCTGTAGGTCAACCAAAAATGTATGGATGGCAGGAAAACTGGCCGCATGTCCACAAATCTTATTTCTACCTCCTAAAGCAAGGATTTGTGCTGTATTCTCACTTCCTTTACATCTACCATCTACACTCCCCTTTAACAGTCAAGGCTGTTCTTGTCTCTCACATCTGTACAGATTATGGCAGGAACAGATATCACTGAGCAGGAGAGGTGCAGAAGGACATGTAGAAAGAGATAAATCAGTGGAATTTCTCAGCCTGAAAAAGACTGAGGAAAAGACACAAATGTCACGGAGAAGGGGGCCATCAAATCAAGGGAAAAGGTTTAAATACATGTGCATACACAAATAATGAAAACATATTCATCCACAGTGTAGGACTTACTACTACAATAAAAAGAATTGCTCAGGATTATTCTTGCCTTTTTACATTGTTTTGTTTTAAATTGGAAAACAAGCAGCAAAGTTCTGTAAAAGTAAGTACAGCCCTGCAAAGCGATTTTATAGATACACTACAGTTTCATTATTTTGCAATAATACAATTTTAACAGTTTCTAAATGAAGAAAAAGGGAATAATTATTCATTTCACAGTAACCATATACTGCTGACACTTTGAAGGCATTCTTTATGAAAATCAAATCAGGTAGATTTGAACAAGTAATTTGCATGTTACTAAATTTATTTAGAAAAAGTAAAAATTGACTGCTCTAAATTTTTGCTTTAATGAACAAGCATTTTCAAAGTAGATCTAAGTTTGTAATCAGCTTTAGAAAAAAGTTATGTAACTAGTGGCTAACAACCTAGGGGAGAACACTACAACTGAGTTTCTCGTGTCCTGGGGGAATTGCATGCTGGTCCCATCCTCAGCAGAAATGAATCAAGGTCCCAGAACGACTGTCTTGCCTGGCAGCTGAAAACAAACTGCTACTGGAAAAGAGCAGTAATAATCCAATAGTGACTCTTTTGTTCAGAAATCCCAATAACCAGAAAAACTCTCTGAAATGATCAATTCCATTAAAAGCTTTAATGAGATTACCAAATTTAATTACTCTTCTGTGCTGCATTAATTTATAAAGGGTGGGTCCTCGATCTGAACATTTAATAGTTTCCAGAAATAGCAAATCCCATTTGAAAAGAAGCAGAATTATTTCTTTTCTTTTTTAAAATTGAAATAATCTAGCACCACTATAAGCCCTTTGGGCAAGATTTCTAGGAGTACTCTAGTGCCTAGCAGGTTGATACTTCTTAGGTGCCTATTTTAATTGTCATATGCTGAAAGGCCTTTTAAATGTTCACCCTCTGTATGTTAGCACATAAAAAGATTGAACAAGGTTACATTTATGCTGTTTCAGTTTTTTAAATGTGATTTTACAAATTATACCACTAGAAAGGATAAGTGGAAGTAATTTTTAATACACAGCAAGATGCATTTCTAACTAGATTAAGCAGCTGTTAACATTATTTTTCTGCGCAGCAAGAGCAAATGTCTACAATAACTAGACCTTAAAGGAAGAGGCAATCCCATTTGGTGCACATTGTATACATTTGATTTTATTCCCCAACAGCATTCAAAAGGAAATAAAAAAGAATTAGATAAGGAAATTAATTTGCAGCAGTACTTCAGACAAGCACATTTGCCAAAGCTTAAGAACGTTACAGACGTTAGGAAGGAGCCTTTTAGAAGCAAGAACAAAAGGATTACACTCAACTCCAACATTCCACTCCAGTGCCAACTTCTTCCCATGTGAAAGTGTCAAGCTAGTACTCAAAAAAATAAACTTCAACAACCCCCCAGACATATGGGATAGGGAATAGGAAGGTAGGCATTTACACAAGTTAGAAGTCTGCCGCTGAAACAGAGAACTATGTATTGCCTGGGATTTTTCCCACACTCTCTGTGCTTAATTTTCCAACAAAAGCATCGTTTTGCGGAAATGCTGAGTGTTAAAGCAAAAGGCAGCTGGTCCAGGAGATGCACAATGACAGCAATGAAACAAGTGCCAAAGTAAGGCTGAGAAATAACAACAAAAGGTGTGAATGAGACATTGAGGAAGCTACTAAAGAGCAGCTACATCCTGTAGGGCTCAATCTCAACTAGGATGATTCTACCAAGTTAAAAGCAATAAAAAACCTATAATATAAAAATTCAGGCAACAAGATTTGATGGTAGTGAAATACATTCTATTATCCAACAAGTGAAACCCCCAAAAGAATTAGGAATAAACCTGTTTCTATAAAGTTTTTGCATATTTGCTCTCTGTAACACAAACAGGTTTCTAATTCTCAATGTGACTAAACTAATTTATAGACAGGTATTCTATGCAGTGTAATCACCACTCTTTACCAGCCTTTATTGACTGCCACGTCCTGCAGGACAGGGCAGGGACATGGGCATCCCTCAGGCCTGCCCTGAGGGGCACATGGAGCCTTCCAGGCACTACAGGATCTTGGGCAACTGAAACTGCCTTAACGCCTTCCAAAAACCCCCTCTAGCCAACAGATGGCTTGCTCATAAAACTATGTATGGAAATCATGGACTGGAGCTTTCACCTTGCCAAAATGATTTTTCTCCACAATGTGTACTGGAAGGCCACTTGCACAGTGGTAATTTCAGAAACTGAACTATAAACAACTACTAAGAGTTTCAAATACAAAACCTAATTAGAACAATATCAAAGTTATGCTCCTGCACAATAGGATTCAGGCAGCCTGCTGGAAATCTGTTATTTCTGAAGTACAGCACAGGCTAGTTTGAGTACAACAGTTAATTACAGAGTGGAACTATATTAAAGTATTTTGTTTGTAGTACAAGGGTCTCTGCATTTGTACAAGTCCAAGTCTCCTTGCCACAAGCACTGCTCCTTTAACCTGAGTATTTGCCACATTCCAACCATGAACACAATAATCCAAAATCAGTCTTATAAAACAGTAAATCCTGCTGCAAGACATTAAGGTACATCTGTCCAGCTGAAATCCTCTTACAGCAAGACACTCATTACTGCAAGGAGACAGTGCTTAGCAGAAACAAGATCAAGGCCTGGTGACCTTACAAAAGTACAAATGTACAGATGAAACTTGTAGTAAGAAGGTAGTGTATACTATGTCCTCTGACTTACAGATTTAAAAACCATTTCTACATGGTAGTTAGAAGGAATGATTCTTTTAAAATTGGGCAAGGGAAAGTCTGCTCAAACCAGAAAATTCTTAAGCATCCCCAAAAATCCCTGAGTGGATGATTAATTAGTTTTAAAAAAGAATTACTACAAACAGAAATGTAGTAATCTTTCTGCAACCGAGATCTGTCTAAAGTTATTTTAGTTTTAGCAACAAACCCAATTTCTTAAAGAAACCCCCATGTAGTTTGTTGCCATCCACACCCAGCAGTCTGCACAGACCAAGGCCACCCTCCCCTCCCCAGCCCTCACCATGGCGTGAGCAGCCAAATGCTGAGGACTCATTATTTTGAAGTCTTTACTTTTAAAACCTATGCCATCAAATCCAGGCTCCAAAATATGACAAAACATACATAATCAAAGCTAAATATCAGCTGTCAACATTGCAACCATGGCATGAGGCTCATTCACAGGACAATGGAGAACTTGAGTCAGTCATAAGCCACCTTTGCACCTCCCACACCATGAAGCAGCACCCTGCAATGAGGACCGTGCTGGACCTCGGCGTGAGGGAGAGCAAGGAACAAGGGCAGCAGTGGACTGCTCGTGCCAGTCTGGCAGCCCCTGTCCCCAGCAGCATCACTGGAAACAGAGCCTGGCAGAATTTCCAATAAAATCTGTCAAGACCTGCATTTTGCCCCAAGTCTTCCCCCACTTCTGGGCTCGGAGCAGCCCTCCCAGCTGCTGGCAGGAAGCAGCAGTACTGCTGCATGTCACTTCACAGTTTGGCACAAAGTGAAAGATAATACAGTTTGCAAGAAGCTCTATAGTCTCTTTTTCAAGATAAGATGAAAACAAACAAGACAAATGAAAACAAATGGGCAGGAAACCCCTGAAAATAATGAAGAAATCTGTGTTTCTTTCCTTATCACAGTATCACACTCCCACCCAAAATCAGAAGTGGTTTCCTTTGCTCACAGAAACATTTGTAGATTTACTTTCACTCCACAGCCCTCTACTCCATCTGGCAACAGCTTGGGTCAGTGTATGGAAATGATATCCTCTGTGCTGCTAAATATTCCTGCCTACAGAGCTCCCACTGGAGAGCTGCCAGCATGCTTAATTGCAAATGGAGAGAGCGTTGGCCAAATGATTCCTTTATTTCCAAAAGCACAGATGAGGGTCAGCTTAGGAAATTTCTTTGGGTTGTAAGAGATTAACCCTCAGCGTGATTTGGAGTATCTCCTCTTTCAGCTGACTGTCCATATTCATCTCAAGTGAAACAGAGGCAAAGGAGAACCAACAGTGCTTAAGTTCAGCTGGGTGAAATCAGCAACCACAGATTGGACACATTTATTTCCTTTAAATTTTCCATTCATCTGTGCCTGTAAGAACGATTTGAGTAAAACAATTCTCTACAGAGAAATTATGGGAAGCAGCACCAGGAATATCGCTGTCCTGACCCAGTTCCTTCCAGGCTCTGGGGCAGGTGGCCTGGCTGCCCTGGCAAAGGGCTGCCTCCCCAGCAGAGCTGCTCATGAGCCAGGGGGTGAGGCAGCAGCCCTCTCTTTCCATCCTTCGACACAGAATTAGAGAATTTACTTCTTCCACTGTAGATTATTTTAATCCCCATTTAGATATTCTGCCTTTCTCCCCAGCCCAGATATGAAAAAGCAAAGATTATAAGTGTGCTTGCTTTCGGCTTCGAGCAATAACACCTTGGCAGATTTAAAAAAATAAAAATAATTTATAATACATGACACCACCACCAAATCTTGCCTGGATAGCAGTGCTGGGGCCCTTGCACACAACCCTGCAAATCAAGTCCAAATTCAGACCCACTGCTGCAAGAGAGAAGGTTTGAGATGTACCTTCCAAAACGATCCTGATGACCAGGGTAGCACCAATGACAAATGACAAATTATGTTGCTCGACACAAATATAGCAAACCATATTTTTGGCATCCCAATAATTTTTGCTATAGAGGAAACAGTGCAAACATTAAGGGAAATGTGTATTTCATTAATTATTCAGAACTGACACTCATCAGCAATTTTATCTTTGAACAGGATACATAAAGTGATAATAAAAAAGGCTTTCATTTCTTCTCTCCTTCCAGCAGCCCTAGGTAAGAGTATTTTATTGCCTAGGATAAGAGAGATTTTAGGAGGTCTCTTTTTCTGCATATACATGTTCTTTTGTTTTCTTAATCCTTAATTTTTTTCAAGTTATTTTAAAACTAAAACTACGCTTTCATATTTAGCTGCATGAAAGATCCTAGACAAATTTTATGAGAATTCTTGACCAGAATCTACAGAAAACAAAGGCTTCAAATTACACAGGTAACACAGGACAGAAAGCCATCAGTAAAACACTTGAAAGCCTCACACCACAACTTCTTTGAAAGCTGAGACTCATTCAGATCTCCAGTTTCCTACTTGGACTAATTGCTGAAAGACTTCTGATTGTTTGTGGGTGTTTTTATTTCCTAAAAGTTTTCCCTGTGTTCACATCAGAGCTGATGCAATTAAATACTTTCTCCTCAATTACAAAATGCTATTAGCAAAACCAGAACTTGATTACAGCAACTTCTCCTCCTCAGGAAGAAGCTGTTTTCAGAAATCAATCGCAAGCTCAGGAAGGGAATTGCTAGTCAAGAAATAGGAAGCAAGGATACCAGTTCAGATGTTCCAGATCCTGGGTAAGTGTCCAGCCACTAAATCCATGTCATCCCACCAGCCTCTGGTCCCACAGTATGTAAATCATCCAACATCCATTATCTCTACCTCACAGTTACTAACTCTTGTGCAACATTCCTCACTTTTCATGAAATCTTTTCCAATGCCCTACCTGTTGCAGTTCAAAGATCCCAAATCTTATTACTTATTACAAATCTTGTTACTTGACAGAATTCTTGCTTTTCGGATAACCACAATTCAATTACTCTCCACGGGAGAATTTTCACATAGAAATTCGCTTCCTGCCCATCACACTAAATATTTCTGAACCCAGCTGAGTTATGAGACACACAGAAAGCCTATTAAGTTATAAACATCAGCTATCAAATAAGGAATAAAATGCAAACTTTTTAAACTAAGCTGGGTGTGTGCAAAGGGCAGAAATCTGGGCTGCACGTGGAGCCCAGCACAGAGCAGGGCTGTGCACAGCCTGCAGCAGGAATGCTGCTTCTGGCAGCAGCAGTGGGGATTTCTGCCCCTGGGTGTGTTGGGAATATCCAACACAGCTCCGTGCTGAGCCATGTGCACATCTCTCATGAAAATTTCCAACAGCTCAAGGACCACACATGAATGTTGTTCCAGAAAAACGGCTGGAAGACAGTGCTGGGTTTGTTTCCATACTGTTCGTAACAATTGCACCTTGCTAATCTATTTTCTCCTGAAATATAAGATCTTTAGGGAGCTGAAGCTCTCTCAATAGCCCAAAGAAAGTCAGAGATTCAGAGATTGAAACGATTTGCATGTTTGTTTACCCATAATATTTTTACTTATATTTCATTTCTACTTATTTCCTGCAACTTCAGCTGAGTAAATGTATCAGAACTCAGCCCTCTCAGGAATTTCTGTTCCTCTGTTTCACCATCACTAAATAAATTTTGTTGTTTGCTGTTATTAAACATCCAGAAGTGAACTGTGGCGCCACAGATACTCCTCCAAGGTATTCTGTGCCATAAAAAGATATATAGTGCACAGAAAATCCTTCAAGTTTCAAAAGCAGACTGTAAATTAAGACTTTCATGTGTCCCACCATTGGATGCAGAGCATCACCAAGCTGGCCAGGCCCCTCTGAGACACGCACAACCCACAGTAATTTTATACAGAATGAATATTTTCCATAGATTTAGCTTCTAGCATATCAAGCAGTCATTCTTATCCCAGGAAAAAGACAGCATTAAAATAGCTCCAAGGCTGCACAACAATAATAAAAAAGAAATAGATCACCTTAATTTTTCTATAGATTTTCCTTTATAATTACACGGCAGCATCCATATGTTTGCACTATATCTGTTCTATTTTGTCAATTTCTATATCTTTAGATGTTGTCTTATCTGGGTAGGTAAACCAACTTTTAAATTCATTTTATAAAAGCCTATTCTGCAGTGTATGAATGAAACAATTCATATAAAGAATAAAATTCACCTTATGAAGACAAATTCTACCTTGCAAAATTTACTTTTGAATCACTTCCCCTTCACTTGATCACAGATAAGTGAATTTTAGCAGCGTTTTAACAGTCTCCTGAGGTCACCAAACACAGAGAAATTCAGCAGAGGAAATAGCACTTCAGCTATAACCCAGCAGGCATATGGCAAGTGAACCTAGTTTGAAGGGGTAAGTGTATATTTATGAATCATATGCATTCTGTGCAATTAACTTTAAAACATTTTTAATCACAGCCATCTTTAGGCTAATCTAAAATAAGAATGGAAAAAAAAAACATCTCAGAGGGAGTCAGCAAGAAAGGAACTTCAAGTTTACTTTATCAGCATGATTTCTTTTTTACACTACAAGTTAACATCAGAGTAGCTTGGTCGCTCTCTGCAGCCATTATGTTGAGCATTTTTTTCTTTCGTTTGATGACTTGTCCAACTACAAAGGCAACAAGAAGAGAGGGAAAAAAAATCAACCCTGAATTACACTACAGATAATCATTAAAACATTTTTCAGTGCACAAGACAGGAGCAGCAATTTTGCTTTGATGTACTGCACCATGGGTCTACCAGACATTATAATCTCTTAATGGTCCATGTTTGTTGTATTTAACTCATGCTAAAGCCACTCTTTTGTGGCTACCAATAAAGTTACACACTGTATTAATTTTCATGGAATCAAAATGAGACATAATATATACCAGAAAGCACCAAAAAGAAAAGGTTTCAACTTTTTTTACCAATCTTACTGCTATTTAAAGTTCCTAAGGTAGGAGCTGAGAAAAAATGAGGAAGACAGCATAGAAGGGTGTCATTTCTGAAATTATTTTAGAGCCAACTCAAAAGGAAGAGAGAATTTGACACCTGCAGAGATGGAGGCACTGGTATATTTTGAACATAAGCACATGAAAAGTGCACATGGGTCTCAAAAATTTCATTTTTCATCTTTTAGAGAGGAGAAAGAGGTGGAATCATGTCCTATTTTAGTCTCTTTCTCTGAAATGCCAGTGGCCTTAAAACGGCCTTTACCTTGCTGATTGTTAGATTTTTGCCCAGAAGTGGAAGCGAGGTCATCACTGAGAAATTAACTCCCCATTGAATGGTCAATCACATCCACAGTGCTGGTTAAGGACTGCTGGCAAACATTAGGCATTTCTGCCTCGTTATTAGGCACCCTTTCATCTGTGTGTGTTGGAAATACACTTGCTACCCTTGCACAGTTCCCTGTGCCTGGAGCATGGATAATGGATCCTGTTTTACTGCTGTCATCTGTGTGGTTCATTAGGAGATGTTTATGCAGTGTATGGATTTTTTCTTTCCCTTCCATCAAACCTGATCCTACATCTCCTCCTCACGCAAGGGATCCTCATTAGGATGGGGAAAGCAGGCTACTACATCATGCTTTCCTTTTCAGGGGATCAAACATGGTTCATCCTGGTTACACCTGATAAAAATTGAGATTTTCATTTGTCAATTGAACCGTTTTTCAGGGTTACATAAGAAGCATTTGATATCTATTAACAAAGACGTGACATTTATTGCACTGGTGGACTCTGGCCCTGGAAAATCTCAGCCTCAATAGCCATCTTAACTGATCTGCAGCCACTGGCCCTTCCATGATGGCTGGAATAAAAGTGGAAGTGT
The DNA here is from genome assembly GCA_013398015.1 of Oreocharis arfaki. Taxonomy (NCBI): domain Eukaryota; kingdom Metazoa; phylum Chordata; class Aves; order Passeriformes; family Paramythiidae; genus Oreocharis; species Oreocharis arfaki. The sequence continues at coordinate 1,012,620 of VZRR01013060.1, forward strand.
GGTCCTTGTGCCACTGCCATGTTCACTGGGAAGCCCACTATCCCTCAATAACCGAGTCTGACAGCACTCTGGATGAACACCTGCATTCTATCTAGAAGAGTCTACTTCATTTTCACAACACACCAGCAGAGTCATGGATCTCTGAGCACTCTGTTGGAGGTCCTTATTGATGCAGATTTGTTTGTTAAAAGGAGAAAGCTGGACTTTTGGAAGCTGGGCCCCCTAAGTCTTGAGACCTGTGGCAAAGCTCAGGCTCTATGATTTGGAAGGAAGCCTTTCTGGAGCAGGGTCTGCTGTTTGAATACATCCAAAGAACTATTTTCTTAATCTATTTTTATCTACAACCAGGATTCACTGGCTGTGCTATTTTACTTCCATAATTATGCATTGTTAATGGAATTAAAAGGGCTCTGTACACTAGAAGAAATATTCAACAGCTAATTCTCTTATTTTTTGAGCAACTGGAAAAGATACAGGCTTTCATGTAGCCCCTCAATTACTTCATTGTGTCAAAATTAAATAGAATAAATAACATATCAATGCAGAAAAGGTGATACAGTATTTGGATCTGAGGGTATTGTAATGAATGCAGAAAAACCAGTACATTCCCCCCTTTTAAAGATTACAGCCTTTGAACACACAGATTAACAAAGAGAAGAAGCCTACTCTGAGAGCACGGGGACTACTGTATTTGTTCACCCTACAGGAAACCACCACTAAACATCTCTGAGAGATGTTTGCCCACTGAAGGAAACTGAAAAACAGAAATGAATTTTTTAATTTTTAAAAATAAATTAATTTAAATTAAAATAATTTAATTTTTAAAAATAAATTTAACACAAATTTCAGTGCAAACATGGACCTTGTTTTCCCTGACACACAAACCCCTCTCTGAATCCAGTTCCATGACCTGCACTTAGTGTATGTTGCCTACTTCTCCTTAACTCCACACACTTGAGCTGTTAAACTGCTCATCACCCCTCCTCTCCTCTCTGTCAGACTGACTCCAGCCCAGCAGTGACAGCACAGCCTGGCAGGGACAGCACAGCCTGGCAGGGACAGCTCATCACTCCATCCCATACAGCTCCCAGGGTATGGCACAGACTGCAGGTGAGAGGGGCTCGGGGGCACAACCGGACCAGGAGGCCACGTGCAAGCAGCAGGGTACTGCTGAAGCATCCCTGTCAGTAATTCTTTAGGTTACAGAAACAGTTCATAACATTACCCAGCTCATATTACAGGGAACATTAAAAATTAATGTCAATAATAAATTGACTAAGAATGTTTTCCTAATACGTAGCAGAAAAAGGAATTGCCAGATGCAGATAAAACTAAGATAGGTTTAATAACATCATTAAAATAAGCTATATAGTGCCAAACTCCTAAAGCACAGATATTTCTTTGTGGCAACAAGGAATTACTGATAATGAGTAACAAATTAAATGCAAAGGCTGACACTAGACCCTGTGTGACTGCAAAATGTAAAGCACAGCCTCCTTGTAGCTAAATGGCATCAGCAGGGTCAGTTACCCGACCCGTCCTGGTTAATCACATTTCCTGGGGCAGGAATAAGTTCTAAAGAGAATATGATGAGCACAACCTACTACTGGGATCATGGTTTATATGCAAGTACCAAAAGAAACTCAACAGTGATTCAGGGAATCTCAAGGAATACACAGAATTTTGAAAAGGAAACAGGCTGGAACCTGTAGGATCCCCAAAGGATATCATTATGGAATACACATTTAAATCATGAACTAATGAGTAACCCCACACCGGGTACATACTTCTTTTGTATGCAACGTTAAGATGAAATAAAACTATGGTAAAGATGACTTCTCCCGCATTACAAAGATGCTCACGCAGACCATTTGTTTGTTGAAGCAGTAAAACAAAAGGCTTTGCTCTTTCTTCTTGTACTTATTGGCACATGAGAGGTCAAGTATGTGGCTTATGTAGGAACAGACCTTCAAAAAGCCCTGGTATGACCATATGACCTGTTTCACTTCTTTATTTTAACAATTTTCATTTCAATGAATATGCATGTAGGTGTACAATTGCTGAAGAGAAAAGCAATATAATACTTGTATATGAAATATTTTCCTGACATATACAGTTTTTTCCTGGACTGCCTAAACAACAGCTAATCCTGTCTCAAATATGAAAGGAGAAATGTGGTGTTAATGAATTTTTTGAAGTAACAAGCAGAAAAAAAATGGGGAAAAAGAAAGAGCATAGTACTAGTACTATTCACCACTGCTAGTATTAAAGATCTTCTTGTAAATCTTGCACGAGAGTAGGGTCATTAGGAAACATTAATCATTTTCTATGGCACAATTCTTGAAACACATCACTATTCCCTGGAACGATCACCTCTGCTGAGGCTGCTGCTCACATGGTTAAGCAATTCATTATCTGCTGCTAAAACACTGCCCAGCCTCCATCAGCTGAATGTGTGGCAGCTTCCCTGAGCCTGATGCACAGAGGTCCCCACTCACTTTGCACTGAAGTTATGTGTCACCAGACAGATGAGATGGGCAGAAGATTCAAACTCCGCATTTTGTTTTCCCACAGGATATTTAAGACAACTTTGTGCAGCAAACCCCAGCGTTCAGTCACTCCTGGAAGCAAACTACAGCTGCCTCAATGTTTGGGTCAGCAGAACAGAGGGCCCTTGAGGCCTCCCTAAAGCTCTCTCTACAGGGCCAGGAAACAAAAGGCTGAGAACACTCCCCTGCACCCCTGGATCCTGCAAGCTTTTTGCTGCAGTAGGGCACAAGGTACCCCCGCTGTTTATTCTGTGTTTTATTTCAGTTTCCAGTTTTGACAAGCTGTTGGCTCACTGAAGAGCAAAGCCCTGTGCTGCAGCTCAGTGAAGGTCCCCATCAGTCTGCCTGCAGGTACCTTTGGGCATCCCAGCCTTTTCCTCCAAGGAGAGCTGTGGGAGTTAACAGCAGGTCAGCAAGCTTGTCTGAGTCTGCCATTGGTCTCAGCACAGTCCGTTTCTACCTGTGAGAAACTTCATCGAGGGAAGCAAGAAATTCAAAACAATAGAGGGAGTAAACAGCAACACTTCTGCAGCTGGCGTTTGTTTGGATCCTTGGGGTGTCTGTGTTGTAGATAACTAATAATAGTAGTGTAGTTAAAACAGCCAATGAATCTACTGTAGTAGTCAAACAACCAATGGACAATTAACATGAATGATAAACATACAAAAGTGTATATATACGACACTGGCTTTTGGAATAAACGCTTCCTGCCTGCACTTTATATCGGAATTAGTGTGTGTTGTGTCTGCCTCGAGCGCGACAGAGAGCTGTGACTGCCCGCCGGGACGCCCATCCATCTCTGCCTGCCCTGCCAGGTACAGTTTAAGGGCATTAAAGCTGACAGCCCCTAACGCTGCCACGTTGCTGCTGCACAGCTCAGCAGTGCCGCTGCAGTTCAGGGGCTGTCACTATTTCTATCACAACCACACTTTCCGGGGGGCTGGTAACTTTGCTGTTTGAAATTGCACAAGGCTAAAGCTCAAAAATATAAATTGTCATTCCTCCAGTCTTGCAAAAAAAGCAAGCTCCTGACCAAGATGACAGATTCTGTTCCAGTTTGACAATACATCTGTGTCTTAAATGTTTTCAAGGTACTTTCAGGCCCTGTTTTGCCCTCTGAAAAGTAGACAAAAATTTCCCTGTAGATGCCACGTCTGCCTCTCTGACCCACACCACTCAGAACATCTGAAGGCAGTTCAAAGATTACTTCTGCAATTTAGAGGCCTACACAACCCCTGCAACTTGTGATTCAGATCAAATATACTTGAAAGTCTATTTTTATGCAGCTTGACAACATCCAGAAGAACTGACTTCCCTTACATTCCCCCAAAAAAGAAAAAAAAACCCAAACAGTAAGTTCTGCATTATGGTATCTTTTTGAAGTATTTCTTCTCCATATCTTTAGAGAACATTTTGGATACTTTTTCCACCCCCTTTTTCAGCCATATTTCTGTACAGTGCTCTGGGCAGATGTTTCACCAATAAGTAGGAGCTGAGAGGCCCTGACTGAGTTCCTCTAACTTCTAAAAGAGCCACAGGTCCTTGTGCAGCTCCTTACAGTAATCTCAGGTGTGCACAAGGGGATGCACACACCAGGGGAGTGCAGAGAATGAATCCAGCCTGCTGCAGGTATGGTTTTCCTGGCAAATAAATATTTATAAAAAGAGAATTATCAGAGCGTGCCTGAAAAATGAAAGTTACAGAGGTTAAGTTTTGCAAGAAGTCTCTGAGAAGTCTTCTAACAGTAACCAAACACAAGAAATATTGAGAAGTTATTGAACCTTGGATTTTCTTGTTTCTTTATGAAGTTCAACATCTGTTTTCAATGTGAATCTGAACAAGATAAAAGCATTGGTTAGCACTTTCTCAAAGAGTCCTTGAGTGTTTAATAAAAGATGACACATTTTCTTGTGTATTGTGAAATTATTATAATTTCAAAATAATGTTTAAAAATGCAGTTTTAAGCGAACAATTAAAAATAATTTCTTTTTTCTATTACAAATGCCAATTTCAAAAGATGTTTGTAGAAAATTGGTTTTGCAAAAATATAATTTCCTTTTAAAATCAATTTCTTTTTGTTTTCTTTTTAAATGCTTTCCTACATAAGTGTTAATGGCCTCAAAACCACCAACACAGTTGAGAGTTCACAAGCATAACCCATGCTTGAAGGATTTGCCTTTCTTATGATTTGATACCTTTCATTGAGTGGCTTCTGAATAAAGTTTGGAAAAAAGAATTGCATGGAGGCTGGTATTTTATTGTCACTGCTGTATAATTAGATCTCTTCAGTTTTATTTGCAAAATGTCATGCAAAAAGAAAAGGAAGGGCACTGAACAAAGTTACCAGTCATACAAAAATTACTAAATATCAAAACATCAGTGACTTAATTCAATGTGAAGCATTATTACTTGTCTCTGTTTGATACACTCCAGTATGTAATTCTACTCCCAATTTTGTATGTTTTATCTATAAAGAGTGCTCTGGGACTGAAGTCAGGATGCTTACACAGTGCCTATTGCAGGCTAAATGCTTTTCCCATTGCTATTTGCATAACAAGAGAAAAGAAAATTTGATTTAAGCAGGTAGAAAGCAACCCAAAACTTCTGTCTGTGCGTATAATGAGAATACAGATTATATTCACTCATCTTCACAGCTTAAAGAACAAAAAAAAAATCCAGCAGAAACAACTTCATTGTGAGAAAAGAAAAAAAAAATTGAAGTCCTCATTCTCCCCATTCCTTTCTCCTATTTTGATTAACACAAATATTTACATAAAAATTAGGATCGTGTTTAGATTCTTTTTTGAGTCCGTATACTCCTGAAGTTACAACCTTATACAATATGCTACTTCACACAGCAACCAGCAACCACTCAACAAACACAAATGGGATAAATATTATGCTGAGGATTAACTGAACTACAAAGAAACAAAAGATCCCACTTTTGTGCAAATTTAAGTAGTTTTAAAACAAACCAAAATGTCAGAGGACAAAGAGTTTATGCTGCTACATAGTGAAGTACATTGGATTTTCCTAAATGTTTTTGCTTTAGAAAATGCTGACTTGTCAGACCTATGAGTGCATTGATTTCCCAAATCTAGGATAAAACTTCAGAAGCCAGTAGACTTCTTCTTCCCCTCCCTATCCTCCCACTTCTTGATCCTGCTAAACTTCACCCCTTTCCCAAATCCAGCAATCAAAACTGAACCATCCATGGCCCTACAAGAAATTCTTCACCTTCTATACCAACAATGTGTTTACAGCCTCTTTGCTTCAGATCAGGGAAAATCTTCCACTAACTTAATTCTGGAAACTCTCAATCTGGTTTTCACAAAATATAAACTGGAAAAAGGTGATACTTAAAAAAAAAAAAATTGCTAATGACAACTTTCAAGGATCTTAGTAATTGATAAACCAAACCAAGATTTTGTGGCACTCCTTGGAAGAGGGAAAACAGCTGTAACAGCTTTGGTTCTGAGTCCAGATTCAGGATGCAATTGGAACTAAACAATCCCACTTTAGGCTCTGGTTTATGTTTCTTTCGGTTTCAGTGACAGGAACTTAAACATGTCAGATTCTGAGCCCTCAGGTAATTAATTCTAATCAGCCACCTGCCTCCTCTGTCTGTTGACATCCCATATACAGAAGTGTTTATTGAAATAGTCACTGAAAGAAACACAGTTATCCTCAGACTGTATCCAGCCACCCACCTGGTTCACACAGAGCTCTCAGGACTGAAACTGAGAGAAGGAAAATAAATTAATTTCTGTATTAGTATTACAGGAGTCCCATGCCTATAACTTGCCAGTGTGCTGTTTAAAATCAAAAGTCATAAAAGCTGGCATACTGATGAGGTTTTCCTTTGGTTTTGTTACTTGAGGTAGAATGAATTTTATTATGTCTAAGAAACAGGCTTCCCCCAGGGAGATGGCATCCACTGCACAGCACTGCTCTTCAAAAACCCTGGGCCACTCCCATGCGAGAGGAGATTTTCCAGAATGTACAAACAGGAGCCTGCCACTCAATGTTCCCTGCAGCAGACACCTCCAGTTTCTTTATTGGCTCTCCAACGCTGAGCTCTCATTGCAATCCCCCCCAGGGGCAGGGACAGCACCCAGGCAACAACGGGATGGGAGCTGGGAGAGCAAAACTGGCCCTGCTGTGTTGTTTGCTGGTAAAGAGGAGCTTTCCCCAGGGGGCAGTTTTCTTTAGTTCAATGACATACACTTAAAAAAGAGACAGAACTGAGCTGATAAATCATCCCCAGGTCTGCCTTTTTCTCTTTTCTGAAAATGAAAAGAAATGCCAGGATAGGTAACTTCAAATGAAAAGGAAAGCAGACTGCAAAACATAAACTCACCCTAAACATTTTCCCGCTGCTTCTTCTCCTCTGTCAAAAACACTCAATTCAATCAACATCATACTTCTTGCATAAATGTAAATCAATTCTAAGACATTATGGCTTTGTTATCAGACATACTAATTTAATAAAAAATACATAAATACAATTAATTTTAAGATTCCACCTTTTTCAGGTTATCTGTTGCCGTTTCTAGCCCTTCATAAGCCATTTTGTTGCAGTTTATGGAGGACAGGGAGTATGGGCAGCTCATGGCCTAACAGAAGACGTGGAAAGAGAGGGAAAAGAAAATCTAAAGTGGTATGCACACAGGCAGAATTAGCTTCCTGCTCTTACTGAAAGCTGAAAAGATAAAGAGGTAACACATAAGAAAACCTCTATGAAAAGTAGTTTGGCACTTTGCTCCTGTCTAAGAGCTAGATTGGCAATAAGTCACTTATGTTTTAACACCAGGCAGCAGCAGCTTGAGTCTGGAGGTGGAGAGTTTTTAGAATCCACTCCAGCTGCTGACAACTCAGGCAGTGAAATCGGATTACTCCCAGTCGTGGAGATACCCCTGCTGCTGCACACACACACCTGGCCCCAGTCCTGGGGACAGGAGCTGCTGCCTGTACACGGCACCATTTGTGTGAGAACACCCCTGAGGGACTTACCAGAATGGAGTGAACTGTGGGGAGTGACACAAACACCTTCAGTTTTCTCTAAGAAAAGAATGTTTTCTCTAAGAGTGAAACATTCAAATACTGTCATATAGGAAATCAATAAAGAAACAAACAAAACAACATCACAAAGCCAAAAAAAAAAATCAGCAAAGGCAGAGCAGGTCTGTCAGTTCACTGGTCGCTGCTGTGCCATGGTTATCAACTCTGGAATGACACTTGAGGGTTGGTAACAGTTCTGCAGTTAATGAAAGAGAATGGGGATAAAGGTGTTGAAGTCTTTATTTAGATTTTAAGCACTTTTTGACTTCACTTCCAATTCCTTCATAAAGGAACTTTGGAGAACAGGCTTCTACTTCTATACCCGTTCCTGCAGTCCCTCCCAATCTCACACCCTCCTCATCCCAAATTTAACGAGCACATTTTCCTCTTCATTCAGTATAGGCTGTTGCTGAGCCCAAATATGGTTACTGATCTCTGCTATCTTACCTATACTCCCCAAATTCTTGGGCTCCCAAGATCATCACCTGCCTGACATTCCAGCCTCTGACACAAGAAATTTTCCAGACCTCTCACATCTCCACTATGTCTAACTTCTATAACACCACCTCCGAGAGAGTCTCTCTCTTCTTTTTTTATTAGCAAAATGTTTATGATACTCTCATTACATATCTCAAATACTGCAGCATCTTGTTAGGGGGGAAACACAACCTGACATATTTGTTAGTGTGGGATTTGAAAAAAAAAAGAGGCCCTTAGAACATTTTCTCTATCGCTGACATGTTATCATTAACATCCTCGTCCTCTTCTTCCTCACAGTTCTTTTATTCTCCTGTCTTCCCCTGAAACACAACCCTGCACCACCTCAGGCTCCAGGGCTGACTCTGTAACTCGGTAATATCCCACAGAATGGCCTTAAGTGCTCTTCTGGGGCCAGTCACTGCCTCTGTAACATGGGAGGCTCAGAGGCTGCACCATCCTTGCAGGGCTGCAACTCTGTCCTGTAGAGGCACAGGAAAGGAACAAAGAGCAATTAAGAGAGGAAGATGTGAAGGAAAAAAAACCCCAAAAGGCTGCAGACTCGTGGCATTTGGTTTGGATCTTAAAATTAGCAAGTACCTCTGGAAGCTTTGGGCAAGTGGCTGTCTCCAGGTATTACAAATGATGGATAATGTTATGCTGTGTTTGCATTGGGGTTAGTGGATAATTTGAGAAGTTTATTGCTTTTGTGGTTTAAGAGACCAAAATATTATGGAACTTCACATCCAAGATATTTCATCATAAACCAAAGCAACTAAAACTGCAAAGCAAGGGAAGACAACGTAGCTAATGCTAAGCTTCAAGATAAAAGATGAAAAGTGTTATAGTTACCAATTAACATTTAGATTGCCTGTACAAAGGGATGCCATAAATTCCCACGCCTCAGGTACAATAATTCCTTTTAATATCTCATTGTATCACTGCCAAAAGATTGTCTCTGTGCTGTGCACCATTTCAAGGAACATTTGTGCACTTTCTGGTTTCCAATAAGTAGTGGTGCACGTAAATGACATCAGTCAACGTTTCCTGGTAACCCAAGTAACCCACAGTTAGTTTCTTCCAACAGAACCTCTCCAAGAAGCAGCAGAGACAGCTAAAGTTCTGCTGAGCATCACTCCAAAGGAAAGGCACCAATTTAATAGCACTGAGTAAATTCAACGTTGTTAATGGAAATAGATAATTTCCCACAATTCTGCCCTAAGTTCTGCATTATGCACCCATAAATTTCAGCCACAGACTGCACTGGAAGCAGAATATGGCTTTGCCTAGACGCTGTGTTCTGAGCTCACCAGACCTGTGAGTGAATATCTGAAGAGCTTTTCCACTGGCTTTTTGTGTCTCTATCAGGTATTCAGCGTCGTAACAAAAGTGCTACTCTGAGCGATTTTTAGCTACAGTACAAAATAATTGGACTTCCATGTCATGGAGTTTATGTTGGAAGTTTTATCATTAAATCCTGCAATGTGGTTTGAAATATAACTAATCTGAAAAAAGGTTATCTTGTTAACCAAAAGCATTCCATATTTTACCTCTTGGCTTTGCACAATTGTGTGTTTGACACATAAATACAGACAGTTTCATTATTAAATACAAAACAAAACAAAAATTAACAAAAAACTCCAAACAAACAAAAATCCAACCAAACAAAAATTACACCAAAACCACAAACTTAAGGAATTTCAAATTAGTAACCTATTAATCCCTTTGCACTCACTGTCAGAATTTTCACAACACAAGTAGCTCAAGGGGTCAGAAACACCCCTCTCACTGTTTCCAACTACCTGTACATGTGATCCTCAAAAAAAAAAAGGAGCCAGACAGCTCAAAGTTCAGCTTCTGGACGAAGAATAAAAAGATGGGACCCAACCAGAAAAAAAAAATCCAGAAGAGAGAGCAGTAAGGCGAGCAGGCTGAAAACATGAACCACGAGGAAAAAGGAGACGAGCTGAACACAGAGAGGAGCAGAGGAGATCAGCATTATGCTTCAAATACACAAAGGATTGCTGCAGAGAAGAAGGGGAGATGTCTGTTTTCTAAGACCACTTCTGTGAGGAGCAAATGAATCCAGTTCTGCGTTAGGGAGCTGCAGGGACAGTGGAGCAGTGAAGAGGTGGGCTGAGACCTTTCAGAGTCAGGAGGTTTTAGGAAGACATTAGGTAAGTACCTGTTAAAGATGACACCAGGTCATGACTTCAGGTGAGGTAAGTACTTTAGGCCTCTTCCAGCCCTGTATTACATGATTTCCAGGAAATGATGTCAAGAAACACTTCATCCCTCAGCTGAACCCAGGCCTGTAGGTGCAATTTGCTCCAGATTTCTGTCTGAAGCTGCATTTCTCTGTTCGTTTGCCTGTTGCCAGAGAAGCTTAGATGAGCCAACTCAGACCTGACAAAGCAGATATCCGATGCAGGAAGCTCTGATATCAAATATGATGAGAGTTTTCATCAGGAAGTCTGCCTAAAATTCTGCAGCAATTAAACCCTACACGAAATCCTCCTCAGTGAAATAGCCCAGTTCCTCACAGAAACTTCAGTAGGTTTTTTTTAAGGATGCCTGTTAGGCATCAAAAGAGAAAAAGTTAAAAACTGGAAAGCATGAAGAAACAAAACCTAAAATATCTTAAGCATCAGTCCTATACATTTCATTCTGGAATGGGTCTCTGGTATTGAAGAGCCCACAAGAACAAAACAAACAAACAAAAGAAGAACTTAACCTCACATCTGTATCAGCAACTCAAAGAGATCAAGTCTCAGAGATATGGTCTTTGGAACATGTCAGGTACTTTGCACCCAAATTTATATGTTTGTATGCATGCAAATTGACAAAATATAAGCAAGGAACCGAATTCAAAACAAGAAAATTCTGACTTTCTCCCAGATCACTGTATCTTGGTAAGATAGGAATCTAGAAAAATCATGTTACTTGTAAGTAGCTGAAAGAGTCTGATATCCCTGCACATTAAGTTTTCCAGAGCTGTAAGCTAACATTGATGCAAACAGAATTTAATAGACACCATCAGCAAGGGAAGTTCACCAGGACAGGGTACAGCTGAGCGTTTGTTGCTTGTTTGTTTGTTCATTTGTTCTGTTTGGGTTTTTCGTTTAAATATTCACAGATAAGGAGGTTGATTCACTTGTGGTCTCCTCAGTCTTCAGTGAAAGAGCTATTTAGGACACAGATATCAGAACCTTGTGTCAACCAGTGCTGAAGGCTCTGTGGAGAGGAGACCCACACAGTGCAACAAAAAGCAGAGTTCAGAAGACTCAGAAATAAAAACTAATACTGGCAGCTGCCAGTAGTCACAGAAACAGAGACAGCAGCTGCCAATAGGTAAGGGGAACATTCAGTTACAGTTTCCAAGATCTTGGGGAAGCTGAGCACTTCCTTGGAGGGTTTTTTGAGTGTTCTAATTTTTTGCTTAAGAACCATTTGCCTAAATGATAAGCAAAACTCAACTGTTTCCATATCAATAACTGGCTTAAAATCAAGAATAAAATAATTTATCAGCTACGTGTGCATAACTAATTCCTGATATTAGTCAAGAATTACTGACTTTATCAACTTTGCTAGACTTGCTCTTGCTGATGGAAGCAAAATCAAAATCTGACACGAGATATTTCGGCTAGCTTTGGTTCCAGTTCAGAGCTTTGTTTTTCTGAAACATTTGTTCCATTTTTGGCAATAATTGTAATGGGTTTTACAGCAGATAGTTATTGTAACTAATTTGTACTAACATGACCAATTATGAATGAGAAGAATGCTGCTTACAGTTCTCTCTCACATCTGGAGAAGACCAGGAGCACAACAGCAGCTCTCTGGATGCTGCCATGGATTTGTTGCTATTTATTCACTGAATGCTGGTTCCTTTCTCTCCTGATAAAAGGTCTAATGCAGCCTCATACACCTCCCATCACCCTGCATCAGTGGTGTGCTGAATGACTGAACAGGCAAATCACACTCACTTGACAAAGACAGTAAACAAAATAACTCCTGACTACATATGAATATCTTCATACTGATCATGCTCACACATAAACTGCCTAACTACCCATTACAGAAACCTCGCTTTCAGCTTTTCTCATTCCTCCATAAATTTACATGGAATTAATTATCTCACCTCACCCACCTGGAAGAACTTTGGAGCAAAATCGTCAGGACAAAACAATCGTTTTAGTTGTCCTAAACAATAAAACCCAACAAAAAACCCCCAGCACATTGTCACTGCTAATGGGATGTTTGATAGTCCCAATTCAAAAATCAAAGAAGTTTGGGCTGCAATAATTAAGCACCTTTCTGAATTTTTTTCTGCAGTGTTTTTTTCTCTTGGACATTTTAATTCCATTTCTCGTGGTAGAAGGATAGGAAGAATTGGGTAAATACTTCCTCAGATCTTTGATTTATAATAAATATAAATTAAAAATTTACTATCCAAAGCGTTTTACCACATGCACAACTACACTTAAAAAGGAATATGTTAGCGTTGGGTTTGTTTCCATGTTCCAAGGTAGTCAACACCACCCCCACAGACCCCACACCACATTCTGAACTTTCGTCAGAGAAAACACAAAATAGCTTTGAACTACACAAGTTTACAACAATTAAGCTGCATGAACAATATGGAATGTTTTTCTAAAGCACTTCAGAAAATGACTGTTATTGAACCTGCAGTCTTTGAGGCTGTAATTCAAGTATTACAATCCCAGCCACACAGCTCAGGTCAAAAAAGGAACAAGTCAAGCTGACAGAAAGCAAGTCAATGAATTCTTACATGATTGTTCAACACAGACATGATGGACAAGAATAGAAGCCACTGTACAATATAATACTGCTGTGCTACTGTTTCTGACTCAAACATCAACTTTTCCTGCCCTTACCATCTTTCATAGGTTACAGTATTCTCACCTATTTTAATTTATCAGGTTTTCTAACCCCCAATCTCTTTCCTACATCCAGTATATTAGGCAACAGCATCAATTTACTGCCTTTGAGAAGTGTGTGAGAAAAAAAACCCAAAATACCCATTTAAAAAAAATCCCTGAATTACCCCATAGAGTGAATTGCTCTGTGCAAAAATCAGACAGAGCAGGCTGAGGCTTTAGAAGTTGACTCCAGTGAAAGGCACATTGGAGAAACTTTCACACTGTACCATTACCAACATAGCAAATTTTTAACTCAGATTTTAGAGTTCTACATTGAAGGGAACTTAAAAGAAACAAGATTAGCCAACCAAACTAAAGATTAAGTTGAAAATTGAGGAAATGTTGTATTTTCGGTGGTTTTTTTAAAGTGTACTACGACTGCAGTATTATCTAAAGACTGAGGCCAAGTAATGACCTTCAACTGAAATCTCAGGTATCAATCATTAAAATCTTTGCATCTTTTTCTTATTTCCACACGAGCTAAAAGCTCCAGTCAGTTGAACAAGGGCTCTCTGGTGATTTTTCCCACCCGTACCTTCTTTCCCGTGGAATACCCAGGCAGAAGAACAACATTGGCCCCTGCTGTGGCAGCCACCCTGCCATCACCAGCTCTGCACTCTCCACTTTCCATGCCCATCACCCCTCCAGCCCTTTCCCAGCCCCTCACAGTTTTCACCCATCTGTTTGGAATGTGGGTACCCAGAAGGCAGAGACCAGGTCTGCTGCATCCCTGACACAACCTTCCAGACAGGCCAGGGCCCCTCTCCATCTCAGGGAATATTTCCCAGCACACCAAAGTTGAGCCAACATTATGTCCCCTGTCTAAAGAAGGGGGGCAGAATCCCTTCTCTGGGCAATATCAAAGGGCAAACTGTGGGGACACAACTGTGACTGTCAATGTTTCTTTGTCAATTATTTTTCCAGACCTGTGGCTATTTTTGTGACTGTCTCCTGAAATCTGTCCATTTGGACTCCAGATTGCTTGTGCTGCCACATCATGCTTGCTCAGAGTCTCCAAACAGCACACTTTGCATCATCATTTTTCCACTAGTTTCTATTATTCCAGCATTTCAATTTCCTCCTAATTCATGGCATGCAAATGAGACCTCAAGTGTCTCAAGAAACACACTCAACAAACACAGACTTAGCACTAAGAGAGACAAGTGTTCAGACCTTTTTTATCTTTTTCATCCTGAGATAAATTGTCAGGCAACCAGAATTTCTAGTGTGATATAAGGAAATCACAGGGGAAACTGAAGCACTAACACACACAAACTACAGGGTTTCTCAACTCCAGCTTGTATGAAACAGCAACACATTCTGGGCCCAGAAACATTATATATCCCCAGCACATACTAAAGAAGTCAACAGAACTAAAGCCCTGTAAAACTAGAATGAATAGACACTTAACCTTGTAATTTCCTCTACATTTAAATATTTGCAAAAATTGCTTCACCCTAACACAGGATTAAGGCTTAGTATTCACTGAGCACAATATAAAATGTTTTTACCTCTGTTTTACAGTCACAGTCCAGGCAGCCAGGTAGTGCTGTAAAACAGTTTCTCTGGAATGTGTGAGGCTAATAGGATGGCACTGCTCCCTCACTGCTCCATCACTGCTGTGATGCCTTTAGAAATGGAAAAAGAATATGCACTGATTATTTAAAAACAGCTCCAACCTGCATCATTTTTTCTGCATGATGGAATCCTTTAGAAATGAACCTTTCTGTGCCTTTAGAAATGAATCTTTCTGTGCAGAAACTCTAGAATGACACTGAACCCACTTTCTCTCCTCCGCATAATGGCATGATGTGTATTCCAGTCCTCTAGGACTGTCCTCTGCTCATCAGCATGTCACAGCAATTTCAGAAGTAAAATTCTTGTCACAGTGTGCAAAGGCAGAAGAATCTGTGTGAGATTATCTTGAGTAACAATAACCCAAAGCACTGGAGCAAACTGAGCCCCCAGAACAGAGCAGCCTTCCGTGTTCCTACGGCCAGACCCCAGAGAGCCACTGCACAGAGCAGCATCTTCCACCCCGGACAGCCACAGCACAGGCCTGATCAATCACAGCTTTTAATCTCATTACACCCCCAGGGCTTTCTTTTCCCTGAAACAAGTTTTCCTGCTCTTTGGTAGCTCAGGAAACCACAGAAGTGACTAGCATTAAATGACATCATTTGTCTGCTCTATATTCATTTACACACAAACTCTGAGGTAGTTCAAATTAAAGATGAAGCTTAATCTGTCGTGGAGTTTCACACGTGTCTGCTGCTAGCACTCAGCAACCCCCAAGTGACTCCACATCCATTGCATTCCATTAAAGAATGAATACAACAGAAAATATTCAGTTCTTAAAGCTGCATTTGCAAAGGAGGTAAGTGCAGCGTGGTGTCTAAGTTTAGGCTAATGGTGCTGTTAGGATGAATATATAGAGCACACATCCAGTCACTGCAAATAAAGTATTCCAGCACATTGCTTTGGAAATAAGTCTCGGGATAATACAACAGTCTGACAGACGAACATTTAAAAAGATTCAAATCTCAGGGCCCCAGAACAGTTTGGCTATTTTAAATCATTGTTGTAAATGCTGAATATTAAATGAATAAAACTAGTTTGACAACAAAAATGTTACTTATTTCCTTAGAGCTGTTTTATATTTAATTCTTCCCAATAAGATATTTTTGTCTACGACAAAAGGTCTATGACAGCTCTCTGAAAAGATCTTAAATTTTAGAGCAAGTAGTAAGGTAACCCATCACATCTTCCCACACACAATCTCTTTCAAAAGCAGAAAACGGGCACAGAAATTAAGGTGTCAACTGTTTGCACAGGCAGCTGGAATTGCTGCTAAATTTCAACCTACAAGAAGGGTACCTGCACCAGTTTCCACTTCTCTCTTGGTCCAGGTGCCAATTTGATACTTTGAAAAGCTTTCAACTGTTTTATCATTCAAGAAAAAACACATCTACAGTAGAAAGAAACCCAGTCTCTGGGGAGAAGATAAGAGCTTTTGGATTTTCATTATTCTTTAAATAAAGTTAGTGCATTAGAATAAATATCTGCCATTCAGAGACTTTGCTATAAACAAAAGCACCCCGAATGAAGGGGAGAACTGTTGTGAAATATTGTATGGATGGCAAAAAAATAAAATCTTCAGCTATAATTTTTAAAGAGCTTTTCATTGTACATTATGACAATTCTCTACAGATGAGATTAGAAATTTGAATCCAAGTTGCCACATTTAATTACTAAATAAATCTTGCACTAAATCTTCTGAGCCAATTTTAATAATTGAAGGATTTCCTCCTACAAATTCTTCCAAAAGAGAAAACTCATATCGTTCAATAAAACTGTATGGCATTCTGAGCCCTATAGCAACTGTAAAACGTTACTGTAACTCTGGAACATCTTAGGTTTATTTAGTATTCATATTCTTTTGTTGCCAGTCTTGCTGCACAGTTGTCTTACTGTGGTCACACATCTCTGAAGAGACTCGAGAGTTTTCAGTTGGGTTAGGCTTGAATAAATCCCCAGATTTTACTGCTTCCATCTTTAAAGATCAACATTTGACTTTCAGTACAGAGATGAACTCAGGTTTAAGCCTCATTATACAGCATCTGGGACTTTGAACAAGCTGAAATTCTAAACAAGGGAATGATTTTGTGGGTAAAGATGCAGCCTAGCTTTTCAGCACAGGCAAGCCAAGACTAACTTATCAGAGAATATTTTGCTACAACATGACCAAAATATTATTGCAGGTTGGTCAAATCCTTTGTAAGTAAACCTAGATTTTGGATTAGATTATGAGCATAAAATACCTAGGTATGTTAACATCTCAACTATGCCAAGCTAAGACAATTGCTTCCATTTTCTGAAAAATGGATTTCCCTAGAATATGCCTACACACACGCACAGCCAGGCTGCTGCTGCTGTCAACTCTCTTAGCACTTTTTTAGATAAAATATATCCTGCTTTACTTCAAATCTGTAAAAGCCGGTGGATGATAGTTAATTGCTCAGTCATGTAGCGTGTACAGCTGCAGACCAAATAATGTCTGTTGGTTTCCCAAGCTTATTTTAAGTGTGTTCTCATGGGTCCCTCTACAACTCCCTCCACTCCATCCCTTAGCCAGACATACATCTCTCCCCACTCCCTGAACCAATTTGTTCTATTTTTGTTACTGCTTTAGATTTAAGGTAATGATGAGCCTTTTGTCCTTGGTCTCCAGACAGCTGAAAATCTGGGTCTGGATTCTTTCATCTGTTCCATGCACAAAAGTGTGCCTGCACTGAGCCCCACTGCTTCCTCAGAGAGGCCTAATAAGAGCAGGTTTCTATATGTACATGTCCAATGCATGCAGATCCAAAAATCTGCATTATGTTTCCAGCGTTCAAGTATTTTCAATATTTATGATGCACAAGTGTCTCTTTCGACATCAAGATGATCAATAAGAACTCATCACTTTAACAGGAACATTCACAAACATATATTAAATACTTCATAGTGCTTATAGCTTTCTGGGTACAGTATATTTTCATTCATTTATGTTTGCTAAGTCTCAAGACTATTTTTGCATTAGAAGATCACCAAGAAAAGCACATAAGAATTTAATGCGGATGCACAAAGGGTATTTTTAGTGTGCTTTTAAGGGGAGGTATTCCAGAAATCTAAAAGGCTAATAGTCTAAAATTTTTCTTCAGGTACTTTTGAAAAATCCCACTATTCAAAATTATTCTCCACTATGTAAATACTTCTATTAGGAATAAGACTTGAGAATTCATGTGCTTCAGGCTCTCTGACAACAAAATTTCCATTTCAATTTAAAAAACTCCAACCAAACAAACCACAAAGCCAACTAAGAGGGAAAAAAAAAATCTGCATTTTTTTCCATTCCAAGTCAAAGCAGATCTCTAGATGGGACATCAGTGCTTCCCGCTGAAAATCTTGTGTTGTCTTTGCAAAGACTGAAGTGAGCAACCACAGTCAGATGTCTGCAGGGTGGTACAATACAGGTTAATCATGAGACGTTTTGTTTGTGTCTCACAGTTGTCTTCTAGATTATCTTGTTGGCTCAAAGACCAGCTGGAAGGTCTGTTAATAGTTCCGAGGCGTCAGTCCGAAACGAGAGAGGAGACTGCTCGGGTGTGGACATTACCATTATGCACCAGTGTCACACACCCTGGCTCAGAGGAGACATATTCCGTGTTTCAAAATAAACCAGAGTTATCCAACCCTCTCCCCTGAGGTCTCCCACAGCAGCTCTGAGGCAGGAGGGACCGCTGGGCCAGCCCAGACAGGGCTGATCCCAGCTGCACCTTACACAGAGGTTATCTCTGTGCAGTTTATTTGTCACCTTACATGACAGAGGGGAGTCTGCCTCTTCTGACTTAGCTAAGAAACTCAATTTCAGCACAAAGGCAACACAAGAGGTCCCTTTCAAGAGGGCTAAATTTGACATCAGGAATAGATAAGGGCCTTGCCCAGGCCCCCAAGGTTGCAGGAAGCTGCACATCCTCTGAGGCCACTGACTCTGTTCGACCACGCTCAGTGTGAACAACTTTTTACTGACATCTCCTTGAAACTGCCCTTGCTGAAACTTGTGTCTTTTGTCTCTTGTCCTTTTACTGTACACCTCTGAGAGGAGTCTGGCTCTACTTTCTCTCTAGCTCCTCATTCCCCTTTCTGTGAAAGGCAGAATTGCTTCCCTTGAAATGACACTTCCATAATTCAAAAGTTATTTGCCTTTTAAAGATAATGGGTTAAAAGCCTTATCAAGGAAATCTTTGACAGACTGCAACAGTTACTTGGGACAATGATACACACACATCTCCCCCAGATTAAATCAATCAGTTTCCCAGAGCCAGGCAAAATAGATTCTAAGGCATTGGGAACTGCTGTAGTTAGAAATTACTCAGTCTACAATGTAGAAGGTGCTCTAAAACCTACGAAAGCTAACAAAGGCCACAGAGCAACAAAGGGGTGTAAAGGGAAACCACAGAGTTATTTAATGCACCAAGCTGTTCACCAAACTATTACATCATTAAATTGGAAAACTGCAACAGAGCAAAAAAGTTGTGAGAGATCATGTCTCACTGCTGCCTTACAACTGGTAACAATATCGGTGCTCTCTGAAAAAATAATTCTGACTCCAGAAATATTCCAGACACATTGCAAACATATACAATAGCAGCCATAAATTCACTACTATTTATTACAAAGCAAAACCTTTTAAGAATACAAGTAGCCAAAGAATAAAACCACAGTGCAGAATCTGTTATTTTTTTCATAGCATGTATTTATTTGTACTTTAAATTACTCACAGAAGAGGAACTCACCCCTCTCCAATGGGAGACTTGTCGGCCAGCAAACTCACAGTTGAAGATCTTTATCTCAAAAAGGCTGAAAGACTAAATTATTTACAATTTAACTATAACCTAATTTCAAAGGAACTGTGCTCATGCAGCATTTTCTAACAGTTTATGCAAGCACAGGCCAGCTGAGAACAAACAAGGCTTTAGCTGCATACGATTCCAGATTCCTGATTAACCACCCATACTACAACAAGCAGCATCACTGCACTAAACAAGTTAACATGCAAATTATTCTTCTATCAAGCCCATGTTACAGAGACAAGAGAATCTGGAAGCACAGCAGAAGAATCAAGGCTCTGGTTTTAACCTCCCTTCATGATTAGGTAATCCAATTTGCTTTCCAACACATTTGTATAATAACAGCACATAAATGCTATAATTAGTCTACTGTGTTGCTTTGGATATTGTAAAAATAAAAGGATTAGTGGCAAAGGTTTTGTGCTTATGAAGAAGTAACCATCTATTTGCACAATCTTTCATGTGCTTTACACACATATCCAGACATCAGATGTACTTTTCATCCAAATTCCTTCCTATGCTCACATAAGACCTGCCTCTGAACTGAGCACAGAATCCATCTAAGAAATTTTTTTTCCAGCTATACAAGTTTATACTCTACAGTTCAATACAAATAATTTTAAAAGTCACCAACAGCATCCTTCTAGAAGAAATGGATCAATTAGGAATTGCTACACTCAGTGGAAGCATGAAATAATTTAAAATAGCATGTTGAAAACATAGTGTGTACAAACCGGTCTGCATCCAGAAAAACAGAATACCATAGCACATATTAAAAATGGATCCTAAACCACACTCCTCCTACCTCGAAGGCAGGGCTTCAGGTTGTATCTGGACTAACAAGAAAAACTGAGTAGGATTTAATTATTCCCTTTGCCAGGATGACAAGAATGTCTGCAGGGCACGAGGGCAGGGAAGCAGGCAGCAGTGCTCAGCAATCACTGGCTCCTCTGCATCCTGCAGTGCTGGGTGGACCTTATAACCTCCAGCTTAAGCCATTCCCTCGTGGTCAGAACAGTCGTACTTCCTGCTGCTGAGTTACTTTGTCACTGGTAATGCTGCAGGACGGGTCACATCCATCAAACCAAGCAAACCCTGCACAGAAAGATTTACACGCTGCTTTGCAGTGCCACTGCTCACAACAGGGAGGGAGCAGCCGAGACCTGACACCCCGTGAGTCCCTCCTGAGCAACTGCAGATGAGTCCTGGAGAAAAAGAGGGCAACCAGAAGGCATCTTAACTTCTTTAATGTTCTTCAAAGGGGAAAAAAAGAGAAAAAAAAAGGGGAAAAAAAAAAAAAGGACATGCAGCTACACTGCCATGTTCAGTGTTCTACAGCTGGAAAAAAACCCCAATAAACAAAGCAACCCAGTTGGCATGGATAGGACCACAACACAATTATTTCAAACTAATCTCTATCAGAGAAACTAAATACTTGCTGTCCACACATGCCTGCTTCTGCTTATCTTTTCCTCCTGGAGCACAGGGACTCCTCACAGGGTGGCATCAGCACTGAGCAGGTGTGGCTGGGTAGAGAAGACCCACAGGTCTGATTTCATTTCACTGTAGTTCAGAACAGAAGAATGACAGAAGAGGGTTGCACTGGGGCCAGTTCTGCCCCTTTTAAAATTTCTAGTAGTGAAAAGCAGACAGATGCAGGGGTTGTTTGGATAGGTGGGTGGAAATTGAGCTCTCACACAAATACCAGTGACAGACACAGGCCCTTTCTGTAATACTAACTATAAACTGGTGTGAAATACTGCAGTGGAGAACTTAGCCCTTTACAGGGGTGCAAAACCAGAAGATCTGTAAATCAGGGACAGGAAAAGCATCAGTGAAAATCAGTGACTACTTACCATAATCATATCTAATTTGAGCCCTTTGGGAGCAAGTTCCTTCCCCTCAAGGAACATATTTTGTAAAAGCTATTAACTATCAGCAATCCAGAAGCCTTGGGCAGGACAAATAAACTAATCAATAACTGATGCCCCTCCATCAGCTGCACACAACAAATCACTTCTCAAGAGAGAGCTGGTTCCACATTGAGAAAGAACTAGAAAGGGATGTATAAGGTCACATCTTTTACTGCCACGCTAGGAGCCCTCAAGCGCTTTAATCCTCACATACGGGGTGTCAGCAGGTGCCCAGCGAAAGCCTGGGGAGGCAAATGCAAACTTCCACCAGCTGGCAGCAACTCCAGACATCATGACCTGTACTTTATAAGTTATTGCTGAAGAGCTCCCAGATGAGCTACATTAATAAAGCTGTAGCCTAATTAAACCACATCCTTCACATCTCATGCTCCCGTGTGTCTGGGAAGATCAATGCAAACCAAGGCAACCCAAGTGGGAATCATTAAATGCATCTGTGAGCCATGCCAGATCAACAAACAATTAGACACACAATGTACCAATCAGGACAACAAACCTGCCTTATGGTTATGATCCCATCAGCTTAGCTTTCCTCAAGTGTACTTCCAATTAATTATAAAACATTTATACACAAACAGTGGCATCTCTAAATGTCTACTTTAAACACCATTAACACTGTCAATAGTCTAATTTCTATACATAAACAACACAGCCTTCCTCTTGACAGGAATGTCTTGCCCCACTGAAACTTTCAGTGCTTTTCTGCAAGTACATAATTATACTGATATAGCTGTAATCTCTATTCCCTGAAGGAAGTGAATGGGAAATAAGTGTAAACATACTAATCAGGAAATAGGGTTCCCCAAAAAACAGCGATTAATGCATTTCAATGAATATCAAAAAGAGGGAATACCTGAATAATTTTCAGGAACCCACTCAAAAATCTATTTAAAGTTTTTAGAAGTCAAAATAAAAAACACACGTGCTACAGCTCTGCATGGAGCTCACAACTTTTTGCAAAGATCAGTGCTGCCACTTTCTGGATGAGTGCATTTACCCATTTCCCAAAGGGGTGAAAAGGCTGTGGAGTGCCACATTTGCTGGGCTGGCAACTGGACCAAGCAGGCAGAGCGTGGCTGGGAGAGCAGAGGGCCCCACACAGCAGCACTGATGCATTTGTCAAGTAAAAAAAAGGCTTCTCATAAAAAAAAGAAAAATCAATCAAACAAACATGTTTAAGATATGGAAAAGAAGAGCCTTTAGGAGCTAGAGAAGCATTAAGAGAATGAAACGATCATCTGTACAGCCTGCACTCCTCTTTGCATACCCAAAACAATGAGAAAGGGCTTGTCAAAGAAAGCCTTCCCATCACTGCCCTGTGTTACCCTGGGATCAAACGGCTGATCCCAGAGCACCAATTACCTGACAAATGCTCTGCTCTTGTCACGTAGACACGAGCCTTTTGCTACAGCCCCCAAACAGTCAACACAGAGAATGCATCTGTCCCATTTTGTGAAAGCCCTGACATATCCAGAAAATAAACGAAACAACAAAAGAGAATCTCCAAACCCTACCAAAACCGGATGGTCTAAACTATTACCAGTTACAGACCAGGTGGACTTCTAAGTCCTCACTACCAAAGGAGAGACATTAATTTTTACTTGCATATTTTTATTGTGTTTATTTGCTTTTTGTTTTTCACAGTGCCTTAAAGTGTCTCCTTTGCTGGCATTTATCAGCAAGTATTTGAAGACTAGAAGAGTAATAGTCACTTATGATTCAATCCAAGCAGTTTCTGTAGCTGTTATTTGATTTGCAATACAAAAAATAAAACACTAAAGCAAACAACCCCCCCACAGCTGGATATGTTAGCACTGCCAAAAAACCCAAATAATCCAGGTCAATGTAAGTGGCTTGGGATCATCTGCTAACTCGGTGGGTCTTAACTCTTAAAATGAAATTCAGCTTTCTGTATAATCAGAAAAGCAGTTAATTCAATACAGATATTACAGGATGATATAACACCAATATTCTAGTATCAAATATTTACTTCAATCAATACTGATTATTGATTATTGTAATAATAACAATCCAGTGTACATTATGGGGCTGCCAATCTGAAGTCACTCTTTGGTGCAGTAGGACAGCAATGTGGTGAATAGGAAGGAAGGAATGAGGTGTACTCTGACCAGAACATTTATCTGTGTCATCTCTGACTATCAGGGATCTCTGATTTGGTGTAAGGATTGAAAATTGTATTTTTCACTTCTATCTGACTGTGCCCTCAACCATCAGTCCACACTTGGTCTGGCAGAACAACTTTTCCACAAAACCTCCCCTCACACTGGTATCTTTAAAGCAGCAGCATTAGTGCTATTTAGATGGCAAGATTTCCAATTCTCACGTTACCACAGAATGAAGAAATCTGTCCAGGCAAACATTTCAATGAAGTAGCATCTAATTATTTCCTCTCTTAGTGAATCTTTCTTAGAGCAGAGTCTAAAAGGAACTTTAAACAAATCCCACCCATCTTAAAACTATGGCAGGTCATGACTTTGCATCTCCCTTGCTTTCAGTTCCTTTTTTGAGCCTTACTAAATTTCATTTGGTAACAGCTGTCTTCCCATCTTTAGATTTTAGGAATCTCACACATCAGAGCTTGCCAAATGAAGCTCTTGTCCACACTGGAAAACTGTAGCAATTTGCTTATCTTCCTGCAAACAAAAGAGTGTAGAAGATGCTCCATCAAAATAAGAATAACCATGCTGATAAAAGTCACTTATACACTGAGATAACTCCTCCATTACCCTTTTCCTGAAGCTATCATTGTAACTGTACTTAGGGAAAAACAAATCAAATCTAAACCAGGTAGAACAGCCAAGCTGATGCACAGTGCATTTGGTATTACTGTTTACTTTAGCAGGCAGAAGATGGAAAAAAAATAAATTTGACATATTGTTGTACCAACAATGAACGCAAAAAGAACAAATTATAAAATAATATACCCTACAACACAGCTACATTTATGGCATTGTTTCATTTGTTACCATCAGAACAATACAGTGGATACTAATGATAATCACTGTACGAGTGCTTGCTTCCTTTCTTCATATTTCCTACCTTATTCTTCCCTTCTCTCACAAAACATCCCGAGTTAGCAGAATGGACAAGGTAAGTCTAAATAAAGGGTTAGAAGAACAGAGATAGAATCCAGAGATATCTTCCTCGAAAGTAAAGCAAAGAGGTGTGAGGAAGTGTCAGCTCCAAATACTGCATCAGGGCCCAGGGCAATTCTAGCTGGGGAAGCCAAGATATAAAAACCACATTTTTGTTGTAAAAGCAACATTTAAATAGGTGTGCTCTGAAGGAAGAGAAACAGCAGACTGGAAATGAAGACTGACCAAAATTAATGGAAAACTTGCTCGAGACTGACATAGCAGGATAATTGTTCGAGAAAACTTCACACACAGGGAAACACGGCCTCAAAGCTGCTCCAAGGCCAGCAGGTTTGGGCTGAACACTTGAGGAAAGGCAGCCTCTGAAGCTCACTGCAGTTACATGATCTCAGCTCCTAATCCAAAAGAAAGCTCCTTTTAAACTTGGTATTGCAAATGATGAGGGCCTGCACTTTTTTATCGTTATTTTTTTCCTCCTCTGGCAGACTGGGAATTGCTATTCAGTAGTTTTAGGCATTAAGTAATTTTGAGGTGCACAGGACATTTTAATTAGGCCAACACTGTTTTATACATTGTATTGATTTTGCCCTTTTTTGGCTATTAATTGATTTATTTTTTCCAGTTGAGGATATGAACTTGTCATTGATTTCTACTAAGTCAAACAGTTGAAGGATGATACATCTACCGCAACTCGATGTTTTCCCATAAAATGCCACCAGGGAAGAAAGTTTCCATTTTATCTGCTTTCCAGGTGAAATGGCTCCACAACTGCAGCCTCAGCTCTGCAAGAAGCTACAGCCCTGGATTGTTGCCACTGAGGAATGTGATCACTGCCAGCCAAGGAAGGTACTTATGCACATCAGTAGAATGGAAGCTTGTAAACACAATTCATCACCAGTGGCAGTTGCTCGGTATCTTAGAACACTCACTTTTTATTATTCCAAACCGTTATGCATAAGACAGTGTGAATAAAGATCTTTCGAATCAGATCTTTCAAATCAGATCCTCTTCTTCAGCATTTTGTAGATCCAGCAGAGATGCCAGACAAGCTTTCCAATAATCCTTTTAGAATAGGATTTCCTCTCCAACAAAGAACAGCATTGCATGAGGGTTTATATCCTCTGACCAAGGTTTTCCCTGTTCACACAATCAGATGAAAGGTGCTAGTGCCTGCTCCTCCTCACTGAATCTCATCATGCCCAAACATCACAGCTGGATCTTTGGGGAAATTGAAAAATAGCCACCAGAGATGCTTTTTTTTTTTTTCCCCAAGGGCACTATATTTTGGAAAAAAAAAAGCGCGGATTTCATTATTACACAGCAGTCACATGCTTCATGCATCCATATTTATAAAACTAACTGAAATTAGTAGGTTGGTCTACCAGTGCTTCTCAGAGGGCATAAAATTGTTTTCAGCAATATCTTTTAATTGACTGTTAGGAAATTTCAACCACCCAATATTGGGCATGTCAGTTCTAGGAGGGAGATATTGATGTGCTCAGCTGATCATTGTAAGGATGCTGTAGCTCCAAGAAGGGCAATTAGATATTTGTATCAGAACACTTGCAAGTCTTCCATGAAAGCCAGAGGACTGGCTGGGATCCACTGGAAATCTGCCCTTGGAGCACTAAGCCCAAGAGAAGCCTCACACAGACAGAGCAGGGAGATGTTCTGTTGCATTAACTGCACTTGACAGGAGGAGGACCTGGGACTGAATTTTACCTGGCAAAAGGAAAACTCCGATTTCCAAGTGAGCCTGATGCAGTTCATTTAGTCTGGGAGAACCTCCAAACTTGGACTGAGCAATTCTGAGCACCAGCCTTGCCAATTCTCTTTATGAAAACAGGAGATGGTGAAAGTTTGCACATGAACGATTGTTAAGAGGAGGAATCCTCAGCTAATAATGGCCATTCTTTCAATACTTTATTTTCACTGATGCACTGGGCAGAGCTATTACTGAACCCAGGGTCACAGAATGAACTGCTAATATGCTGCTAAAGGCTGCAGCTCTTACTCACTTTATGAGTCATGAAAGTGGCAGCGTTGAGTGGCACTTCGGTAACTTAGAAGAGAGATGGGAGTCAAAGCCACTGGGTGCAACAAAAGCAGAAAGACCTGCAAGATCCTTAGTTTGCCAGTCTGCAACATTCTCTCGCCTGTCACAGCACAGGTGGAATGCAAGTTAATAGTACAATTTATTAAGCAGTTAATAAATGGGTTCATTTGCAAGGAGTGTTTCATTAGATCTACCTGCACTGAGTCAGACAAATGTGCTACATGACACGCCGTGAGAAAAAAACGATTTTATATTTCCAGCAACAGGACAGATCCTGAGTTGCAAAATAACTTTAACCCTAACAGAGACCATCTAAGTGAGGAGCTGCCATGTTGGTACTAAACTGCATTTTTAATCTATGCTTCAATCCGGAAGTCTAAAGAACCGTAAATATTTGCTCTCGTAACAGGTAACATGATCTTTTTGTATATCAGACTCAAAAGCAAAGTTGGTTTGACAGGAGTTTCACCTGCTAATGGTTCCCTATTGCATTCCTACTCTAACAACTCTCAATTTCTCAAATACATTCATTTCTCTTGCAGATTAATGTTTCCAGCTCCTCTGCATATCTGTATCACAACCCAATGCACAATACCCAGCCTCAAACCGTGAGTCAGACTGTTCTGACCTCCAACAGCCTGAGGAAAGAAAGGAAAAGGCAGCACCAACACAGTTCTCCCCCTGTTCTGAGTCTTAACATGACATCCCATTTCGAGGCTCCATTCATCATAAAATTAGAGTTTCCATCCATTGATGCAGCTCGAAGAAGTAGTAGGGGAGAGAGGATGAAAAGAAAGGGTTCCTCAGCAATGCTACACAACTCAGAGCAGCAAAATAAAATAAACAGCCAAACCACTTGCAATAGCAACGGTGTACCCAGGCAGAGAGTGAATCACTAACAATTTCTTGGAGCTTTATCAAGAGCAAGCCCATTTTGTAGATTAATGTAAAATGAGAATGGAAATAATGCTTAGAATTTCAATAAGCCTTTTAATTTACTGCTTTGAATCTAATGCATTTAATAGAAAGTCGTTGTCTTCGAGGCAAGGTCTTTGGTATTTGCATTTAGGACATTGTCCCCTTCCCTTTTCATACACAGATAAATAATATGACTAAAGTGTAATGTTCCATTATCCATTTTTCACGAGGAAGCATTCAGCTAAATGTAGCAGCATTGACAAAGCAACTAAGCTTAGTAAACGAAAGCTTCTCCTACATCACCGTGTCTAAGGCTAACTGGTAAATACACACACACATTTTTAACAAGATGTTTTCCTTGCTTACTACACACAGTTTTGACAAATTTAATTTGAGTCTCATTTTTGGTGGCTATATATCAAGTTTGGATGAACATGTTTTAATTCATTTATGAATCATTAGCAGGGAAGTATTGATAATGAGGACAAAATGGAGAGGAAGAAAATCTGTCTCTATAAAGCATCCTCAGTATTCTACTTCTCTTCAAAAAGTAGTTGGGGATGAAAGTCACAAAGGTACAGCAAACTCTGGGGTTACCAACATGCTGAGGGAATGTTTGAGACAGTCTGAAGGGCTGAAAATGCTGGAATTCCAGCCTGGACAGTGACTGTCCTAACCTTGGTGCTGAAGTGAAGGCTTCTCACTCACACCAAATACGGACTTTTGAAGTGGCCTTTGACAATGCACGACTCCACCAACACAAATTTCTGCCCCACACCGAAGCACTGAGCTGTGCAGCTGAGCTGCCTGTACCCATCTGAGTCACTCCTGTCGTGTATTCCATCAGTGGTTAACACAGGCCCAAACACAAGCCAGAAAAGAAAGGAAAAGGAATCTATGGAAGTAAAGTAAGCAGTCTAAATATGAATAAAGAAGCAGTATTTTACAGAACACCAGTGGAAGAAATCCATAAAATTGCATGAGATCAGAGATCAAAAAACACTGTCATTAAACTAGAAAGATACATAACTCAATCTGGAAAAACATAACATTGGCAACCTCAGGGGCAGGAGAGAGAACTGAGCTGTGAGTGTTAAAACTCAGCATATTAAATGACTACGAGACAAAAATTTAATCCGAGTGCTCAGCAAATAGGGACAATACAAATTAGTATTGCTGTATCAAACACTAATGTTGCCCCATGTATCAAAACATTACCAGTTCTAAAGTTTTGGTATGACATTTTATTACATTTAAGCAGAGAGACCAATAAAAATAGCACAAGAACTCCTGAACCCATGAAAAACCCAGCTAATTAACTGCAGAACTAGAAGCATAGAGATACTCACAGTCTATTGATGGACAAGCATAGCTTTAGGCCTGACTTCTAAGTCCCAAATCCTCTTAGATAAATTCCTCTACAAGCTAGGGAGCTCTGTGGCATAATGCAAACATCAAATCCAGAGTTCTGATAAAATGCCACATAAAAGTTAAGACTGGTTTCTGACGTGTCTCAAGATATGTATTTCAGCTTTAAAACACAGCTTAGCCTAATTTTTCTCCCATCATCTCATTTTTTCCCCCTGTGACTCATCACTATTTTCAGAAGAGTTTGTTCATTTACATGAGCACATACACAGCACATTTAGTGTATTTTCTTCATCTGTTCCCTAGGAATGCAAGTCAAAATCTGGGAATTTGAGACATGCCTTTAGGGCATTGCCCTGCTGACTGACCACTGAGGTATCCTGTCAGAATTCTGAAAAGTGACACCTTGTCCAACGTTATTCAAAGTCAAAAGGGCACTAAGGGACGGGGAAAGAGGATCTGAACTCCTGAAAACAGAGAAATGAGACCCTGCTTAAGGGAGGAAGCGTTTTGTTAAGTTAATATGGTGGGCTCTTAAGGAACAAAGAGGATTCTTGGGGATTACTTTGCTTTGGAGAGATTTCTAATCTTTCTATTGCCTGTTCTATGCTTAAGGGACTGTTTGCTTGAAATGTCTGTTCCATCATCTACTCCCAGTGATACTTCTCTTTCCATTTGAAATAAAAGTGTGCTAAAACGTTCCAATTAAAATGTGGAAGTCCACAGAAGCACAGCAAACACACAGGATTCTCCCTGTGAAAGGAAAGGAGAACGCCAAGACAGGGGATCTCTTACAAGGGAACAGGAGGTGCTCCGGAATCCTCTGGGAACTCAGCATCCTCTGTGACTCCAGCAAAAGCAGGCAGCAAACAGACAGGCACATCATCACTTCTCAGCACTATTTACCCATCCCTGCATTTTTACAGAGAAACAAGCGACCTTCTCTTGTCCCAAAGGCTTTATCAACTCTGATAAATAGTTCAGTTAAAGAACAGGGAAGCTGTTTAGGAAGTGATGATTTATTGGTCCAATCTTCTGAAATATATAATTAATTTTTTTTCCCCTGTTGATGCAACCAACAGTCAAAACTAAAACCTTGTGTTTTACTGTCTCTTCCAGCTTCTGTAATAAACATAGTTTCCTTCTTCTGAGTTCATAATTGAATCTGGTGTCAATATAAAAAATATAAGAAACTATAAAGTTCTCCTCCCACAGGCAAATCCAACAGGCATTCACCTCCACAGTTTGGAAATAAAACTCCAAAATGCAGGAGTATGAGAACTCTTACACTGAGAATCTGCAAAATGCATTTTGCAGTATTCTCACCTTTTTGTTGAGAAAACACATACTGTCTGCTCAGAAGATTTCCCACAGCTGACACTAAGCTGAGGTGCTCTTTAGAAGGACAGGCAGTAACCAACAATCACAGAAGTGGTCCAGTCCTGATAGGGATATTTGTTACAAATTAGAACACCTTGAATTCCGAATTTTCTTACTTTTACACAGTGTAACACCGTTTGCTACTTATGATTTATGCTGAAAATACAACCAGAGCTCACTCAAGACAAGAAATGCAGTAAGTGCTGAAACATCTCAAATGCAGTTGTATACTGCTGTGTGAATTTTGTGGATGCAAACAGAAGTTATCTATACCTAAAAAGGCAAAAAAAGCTTTAGTCCTGGAAATATAGACCTGTACTATTGTGTACACTCCCATCACCACCCACAGAGGATCACTATGGGATAACAAAGTGCCCGTAGAGGATCAGATGAAAAGAAAAATTAATGCTTCAGCCACTCATCCAAGGGCCAAAAAAACCTCAGTACATTCACTTGACCAGTGCTGCAGGGAGAGCATAGAGGCTCTCAAATCTCTTCCAGAACCATGTTTGCTCAAAGAGGTACAGATTCTTTCCCTTATTAATACTGTGCCTTCTACATCTTCCCTGTAAATTCAGTCAGATATCACAGGTAAAAACCACTGCTGAGGGCAGCAAGACTCGAGCACTGTTTCTCAGGCACTGTTTAATAAGAAAACAAACATTAAGAAAAAATAAACAACAGAATGATTAATTATTGTTTTCAAACTGGAAGGCTGGGTTTGGTTTTTTTTTTAAAATTGCCTTAAAATACAATAGCTCATCCTAGAACACAGCAATCCTGGGATCAGTGGTAGGCAGTGTCATATTTACCAGAAAGTACAGAGGGTTCAGAGACGCTAAAAAACTCCCAGACAATAATATCCCCAGACAGATTTCTTGCATTTCATAATTTTTGAAGTTGGGACCAAATATCTTCCTGTGATTTGCACAGCTGAATATTCACCTACTGAATCAAACAACCCCCCTCCAAAAGCTCATCAGTTTCTTCAACTAAACTCCAGTGATCATTTGAGCTCCCCATGGTTCCACCTTCTGAGAAGCACAGGCAGTGACAAACACGGAGCTCTGTCTCATCCTGCAGAAGGCACAGAACAGCTTCCAGAAGCACTGGCTGTTATCCCTTCCTGTTCCCTGCACTGGAGAGGAAAAACACAACCCAAAATTTCAGCCTCTCTCAGGTAACATAGAGTACACTGACCTTTAACCTATCCTGGGATGTTTTTACTATCCTAAAGGGAATGAACTTAGAGGAAACAGCATCTACCCCACAGCAGATGGGAAAGGTTGGGTACTCTGTCCCTGTATCAGAATGTTCTGAGGTATAAAATATGAATGTTCAATGGACAGAACAATTCAAGCTGAAACATGCACAGTAACAAGCCAAGGGGGAAGGAACAGTTAAGGTTTTTTCTGCTACAGCAGAGATTTAAAGTAGGCTAATACAGATGTCACCACCTGGTCTGACAAAGACATTTGTATCTCCAAAGGACTGAAACAACATGGCGTAATTAAGATAAAGCACCAGGTTACCTCCTAGGTATGAAGTAAAAGAGAAGGAAAAAAAAAAGGGAAAAAAGTTTTGGGGGGAAGTTGGTGCATTCCACCAGGAAAAGACCCCTCTGTAACAGATGCAGACACTAAAATCATGTTTATATCCAAACTGTGAGGGATTCCGCAACAACTATTACTTAGTAATTGTCTTACCTTTCCTTGCACATAATGGATTGCTTTCAGTAGTAGTTATTTGTTATCCTGAGATGCTTTTTTTTTTCACATCAACTGTGAGGCAGCTAATTATTTTACCTACTTTTCATCTATCTTTCCAGCCTCTCACTTCAGCTGCTGTTTTGTTATCAAGTTTTATTATGAATCTTGCCATAATTGAGACTTTCAGCCAAGCACTAACAATGAAATAGTGGCATAACATTCCCAACTTTCATTTAAAATCACCACCTTGTTGACTGCAAAGACTGAAATGTGTTAACCAAATGAATTCAATAGCTTCAAAGAACAAAAAAGTATTACTGCACCTTCACTGGATTTCTAAGCTCTTGACCTGAGACTAATGGAAAATAATTATATCAATTCACTGAGTATTGAATATATATACATATGAAATAATACCAAATGCTGAAAAATACTGAAAGTACAGAAAGCACTTTTTTTTTTTATTCCCCTGTGAAGTTAACTGCTTCACTTCACAGATGCTGCTCCTCACGTGGAACTAAGAGCCCTGCAGCGCAGGAATGCAGCACAGACCCTTTCCATTTGCACAAGCACGTCATCACCACAGCCCTGTGCAGGTCACTGTGCTTCTCAGGGGCATCAGTGACCCTGTGGTGCAAAGGAAGCCAATTCCATAAGGAATGCTCAGAGGTGAGAGCAGCTGGGCTGGGAGGTCACCTGGCTGACCCTAAGTGCCTTCTAATTCCCTGTCACCTGGTCCAGCCCCTGTGGCACTCACACCAGCACTCCCATCTCCAGGACAGCGGCTTTGCCAGCAGAACCAGGCAGAGCATCACCAAAGCACTGTCTCTGTCCTCATGCAGAACCAGCTCTGATTCCTGCACTCTCTGCTCCCCAAGATCACTAAGAGAGACTCTTGAGCAGCTTCTCGGGGGATTAGAAACCCCTCTGCAGCACAGCACTCAGTAAAACAGAGCCCAGGGCCGGCCTGCTGGTTCTGCTGTTACCTAAGTGTATAGTGCTACTGCTAACAATAAATCACTGTGCACGAGGGGAGGGGCCAGAGTGCAAACATTTGAAGCACGAGGTCTTCCGTAAGCCCCAGTTCTAGCACAGCCTAATCTCACAATCAGAGGATTGGCTCAGTTTACAGCAAATTTTAAGGGTTTTTTGGGTTTAATTAGAACACCGTCTGCCTGAAGTTTTTCTGATGACTAAAAGAGCCTAGGAGCAGGTTGAAACATATGGTACTACAGCAGTGCTAGAATAATAAAGCAGGCAGACTTCCACAGAAGTCTATGGAATAATTTACATCATCTTTTTGCTACTAGAACGTTTAAAGAATGATTATCCTTTATGAAATCCATGGGGCTTCTGTTAAAGGAGCAGCATCAAGACCCCAACCTGGCAGCTGCCCGTACTGTAAAATTACTCAGGAGGATCTCTATAAAGAGCACTCTGGAAGCAAATGAGCAGCAGTAATATTAAAATATCTCATCAAAAAAAAAAAAAAAAAAAAAAAAAAAAAAAAAAAAAAAAAACCCCATAGCTGCACTGTCCAGGTAGGAAGTACCATTATTAAATACAGAACCCACTAAAAAAATTGAACACGTTACTTCTATGTGTACATACAGTGAATGGACAAAGAAGCCAATTATTCATCAAGATATGTGTTTTTTAGACCTATGACAAGGACTTTATAAGCATGAAGGAAAATGTAGTTTGCAAACTGATTAGGTCAAATGAAAACATTTACATACTTTTACAAACAAGAGACTATATAATATTAAAACATTAATGCACACATGTTCTTTATATATGCAGCCAGCACCTTGGCAATAATTTAGTGATACAAGATTTCTGCATGCCATGAATTGCTGTGTAATGTTCTACATGAAAGAATAACATGTCTAATTTTACTCTGAAGACAAATGATTTGTCATGCAGAAACGTTCATTAGATTTAACCATTACTAAAAAACAGGGTAATAAATCATGATTTTGCATCAAATGAAGAAGCAGCACCTTTCCTAGCTTGGTTGTTCGGCCATAATCATGATAAATGGACATTCTGGGACAGGTGAATTTTAACAAGCATTCAGTACCCTTAGATTAATTAGATTTTTGTTTTCTAGTTTTTGTTCTCTCTTCCTCTATGAATGAGAGACTGGAGTTGAAAGCAACATTGAATAAACAAGTGTTCATTGTTGCATTAAAAAGCTGTTTGCTGTCACAAGGAGTCCTTCAGTAGTTTCTCTAGCTCTGATCATTCCACCCTTTTTCCACACAGGAAAAGAGAACATGCTGAGAGAGAAACCTGCATTTCATCTTAGCATTTCAACCATAGGTAACAAAATGTCACCCTGAAACACACGTATGGATGTTTTCACTCAGAAAAAACTAAATTCTGGCACACTGTGGACATACAGGCAAATAAACATTCTTTTGCCTGTTTAATATTGTAGAGTCTCCTGGTACTTGCTGCATCACTGAATATTTGTGGGATGGGACAGAACAGGAACAGAAGGCAAAAGAAAGCTGTGGGTGAAATATCTTAACGTTAAGTCCGATTTCTTACAGTGATGGGACGTACAGGACAGCAGCTCATTAAATCCCCAACCAGGCGGTGAGTGAGCAAGTCCGTCCTGGCGTATTTGGCTACCCAGAGGCTTTTTCCAGGAGCTGAGGACCAGAAGTCAGCAGGTGTGACTACAAGTATGATGACATGAAAGCCTGAAGAAACTATGTTTGGCCTTTAATTTACATGTGATAATAAGTAACCACTGTTATCTCCCAAACGAGGCGTTCACAAGAGCGCACTTGGGAAGGAATAAAAGCAAAACCAAAACAAACAAAAAAGCCCCACTGAGCTATCTTTAAAAAGTTACATCTGCCCAGCCTGGATAAAACATGGAAGGGGCCCAGAACTGATATGGGAATTGAATTATTTGTTTAGTTTGCGCTTTCCTGAGGAAAATGGAATCTAACACTTCTATCTACCAAACGATCTGTCAGGGCAGGACGAGCTGAGTCAAACTGCTGCCTCTGCTGACAAAATGTTCTGTGGATTGGTAGCAAGGAAGGAAAAACTAATATCATGCCAACAAATGTTCTGATTTGAAATCACCAGTCACAGGAAAGACTATCTTGGAATACTAATCATCCAAGAGAAGAGCACAGATTGCCCTATTCCATACTACACTGTATGCTCAGTGCTATATCCTGAACAAATGTGAACAGAGCTAATTTAGGACTATGCCAAAGGAGCAGACAGCAAAATCCCTCGGGCACTACTGAAGATTAACGTGGTCAGCAGAGTCAGAAAATGTCCTGAGCAGAAATGAAATGGAAGAGAAGTAGAAATAGATAAGTTATTAAAGAACACTGATGAGGAACGTGTTGTCCTGGACCACAAGGAAAAACCCCGCTAAGCTTCACTTGTAATGAGAAGGTGTTTAATCACTTATACAGGTAAATAATCACAGCTATTCCAGAACATTGGCTAGAGACAAACATGCTGGAAGCAGGCCAGATGCTGAGGTTCCTGGAAAGCACTGCAAAGCTTTTATTGCACACACAATGTAAATATTAAATGAAGAAAGGAGAGAGCAGGTCAGATACCATTTGCAGAATTTCCTTTTGAAACTAATTTCACACATGGATTTTAAGGCTTTAACAAAAAATGCCTAATTTCAATGTGAATTCAAAAATAATTAATATGCACAGTGTACGTACAAAAAGGCTGATTGCTGTAGGAAATTCACCTTAAAAACCTGGCTTTGGGGAACTCCATGATCTACAATCACACTGCTCTAGGACTTGGATGTTCCCTTCTTCTACGTACTCTACATGATCCATACTGGATACTGAAAAATCCAGAATACCAACCCTAACAAAGAACAGTCTTTGGTTGCAGGATCTTAACTCTTTCTTAAAAATGAACGTCAAGGAAATAAAAAATTTAAACAGTAAATCCCTACTAAATCTGCTGTCCTCCCAAACTTGTGTTTTGTTTTCAATTACACTGATTTTATGATATTTTGCTATTTATGATATTATTATTAACAGGGCTCAGAAACGCCATTTTCAGGATTTCATAATTTCTTAAATGGTTCTATTTTCAACATCTATATAACATACTGATTTTTCCAGCTTTAGAATCCCAGAAAACTTGAATAAAGCAATACTTCCGCCACTCCGGCTAACATCTCAGACCTCCAAGTAATACATTTGATGTCATTCAGGAAAAAACCCATCCACCAGATATGACATTCCTGATGCTAAAGTTAAACAAGATAAAATGCTGTAACTTGACAAAGACAAATGAAAACCAAAGCATTCCCTCCGAGGCAGCAAATGAAAAGGCAAAAGTCTCCTGCAATTGACCTTAACGAAGTTACAGTGCTGGTGTATTAAACCAGACAAATCTATCCGAATGGAGTTTCATGGTTCAGAGTTACATGTGCAAAAGTCATGAAAATAAGAGTTATTCCCACAATTGTTTAACATGGTTCAGTGGCTTCCTCACACTGAGGGCATCTTTTTCCTCTCCTTCAGCCAGTGCTGCATCAGCTGTACCCACACGTGTGTGAGCAATGATAAGCAATTATGTAGACTTTACAGTGGAAACTATTAAATGAGAATTGTGACTGCACTTCAGCAAAGTAATATTGCTTTGCTAATTAACAGTACAAAAGGCTTAGATATTTCTGCTGAGGGGAATGCTGAGAAATTAAGTACATGCTGTTGTCATTGTACTATTTAACACTGCTCTTGGTCTTAACCAAGGACACGTAAGTTTATTTTATCTATGTTAATTACTGTAAAGCTAAAAAATCAACCTGAGACCCTGCAGTTATGCAAGGTAGTCTATATTATAAATAGGACACTTATGCCAGCCTACATATTTTATGGCCCTTTTCTAACCCCAATTATCTATAACATACTAGTTTGAGAAAATATCAGGATCAAGGGCATTGCACTGTTGCTTAACGATCAGAAATTATGAGAAATTTCCTTAATTATGAAATTTTAGGGTACACATTTACTACAGAGTTCTATATAATAAGGGCTAGAGCTTTTCTCCTCCAATTCCCTTCCGTCCATAAATTAAACCATTTCAGCCAAACTTAATGACCCTTTAAAACCTAACAGCACCTTGACTGGGGCTTTCACTAAAACCATAGAATATTTGCAGGCCAACATGTTGAGTGAAGAGCACCAAGAATAAACATTTCTACCCTTATGCCTCCCAAACACCCTCTAAGTTTTTCACCTATGTATTGTACACACACACTGACACAGCCTTAAAAGAACAAGTCACAAAAACCTACAGCATCCAACACCTCAAATCTAAACCAAGCTTTTGAGACACCTCAGTACAGTAAGGCAGCAGCAAAACATAAACAATCTCATGCACTTGTCAGTTAATGTAGCATTAAAGTTGTATATTTATTCACGCACAGGAGCTGTAGGGATGGGAAAGGCTGTTTGCTAATCTCAATTAGGCCAATGTGAACCTGACAGCAAAGATATTTGTGATTTACATCAATGCAAGTGCTATCAATAAATGATAAAAGATTTATTATTGGGATGTTCAGATAATTCCCCAAATACCAACTAATAAAAATACATCTATTTGTGAGGCTTCCATTAGTAGAGTTTCACTGTACTTTATATGTATTAGATTAAAAGCCTCTTCTTCAAACCTTTCCTGAGTAAATGCTTTCTTTCCCTCCATCACAAGAAGAGATGAAAAAACCTGCAAGAACCAAAGTTTCCAGAGCCCAAATCTGCAAGTACAAAAACCAACCAACCAACAAGACAAAGTAAAAAATCTACCTCACCCTTCTTGTATTTTCTCTACAGCTTCTCTTGTACACTAAATTTTGAGTGTTTATAAACTAGAAAACAAACAAACACCCCAAACCCAATACGTTAATTTCAAAGATCTGTATTCAAGGGTCTCGTTTCACACCACTATCAGAGCTGGCAGCATTTCGAGTACTTTATGCTCAGGTTTGCTTTGGTGCCCCATCACTCTGGACACAGGAATGCACGTCCCACCCTGGGAGCACTCAGCTTCTTTGGGAATTCAGTGACATGTGCATATGTCTTTAGAATCCTGAGTCTGTTGACTGCAAGCCAGAAAATTGATTACTTTGATCACAAAAGGTGCATTTGCATGAATGAATTTTTGATTGTAGCAAAAAACTGTTAAGTCAGGATCCACGAAGCAGAGCAGAGAAATGGATTAGTGGCCACAGCTCCAATTAATGGTTTCAGTTCCCAGTGGCAAATCAATGTCCATCAACTCTGAATTTCTTGTTGAATACGGGCAGGCAACACCACCTATAGCACCTAAATTACAGATTTTGTAAAATCTGGGAAGCAGGACTTGACAGGAACATCTGATTTTACCTCAGGACAATTTATAAATTATACTCTGCTCTTCTGCTCCATCTTGAAAGGCTTTGGCCAGAAGAGTAGAATAATTCAGTGTTGCTGAACGCAGAAATAAGCTCTGGGTAATTATTTTCTTAAATCATGTTTATGAGCTCCAAAATAAATACACCAGCTTCTACTTTGATTTGGACAAATGTCTACTGCAAAATTTCAGTCCAGTAAGATTAGGATACATATGGCCTAAAAAAAGGTTTGAATGGAAGAACTCAAGAGCTGCAAAGAGCATTGCCTGCAGAAGCTGCAGTGATGGTCAGTTGTTTTAAAGAGCTTCTCAAGTAAAAGGCACCAGAGAACAAGAGGAAATAAGGCACAAACTCACACATCACATTTTATTTCCACATTAAGAACAGAAGAGCAGTGATACAAAAAAGGCCAGAGGAAGCTTTAGGGAAAAATATTAAGTAGTAGATGTGGTGTCATATAATGTAATTGAGCAACTTGTTCCTTGGTAATAGCAGTTGGAGTGAGTCATCTTACTACAGCCTTCTCTGCACAACAACTCATTTGTGTACTGTAATGAAATAGTCCAGGAACCAGGAAATTATGGAAGAGTTCTCTCTGGCAGTTGTTGAAGTCAACTGCAAAAACATCCAAAGACCGCAGATAAATTTTGTGGGAAGAGCACTGGAGCTCAGCACTGGAGACCAGGCAGTGAACATCCTGAGGGGCACAGCTCAGAACTCTGGAGCTTCCCAGATGGGGCAAAGTGCCATTTCCAGGGGTGCAGCTCTCAGTCCAAATGTGCTTCCAACATACTTGAAAAAATTTATCGTCACACCAAGGCGACAGAAAAGCACCTCAGCTTTCTCGCGGGTGCATTCAACACAAGCATCTCCTCACTGGATGATGCAAGTAGCCAGTGCAACTTTCTTAAACAAAAAACTAACACCAACAGGTGTGGTTTTTCCTCTTAACTATGACAGAAGAAGCACATGGAACTGCTTTAGTAGTCAGGATAAGGCAGAAAATGAAGAACTACGGGAACAAGGTCACGTTTTAAATTATTTTTTTATTTGTTTTTTGGTTGGCTTTTTTTTTTTATTAGTATTATTTTGATTTCCAATGGCTCATGCACAGCAAGAGTGATGCATTGCTGATCCAACAAAACACTGATTCCTGCATTAGAGTTCTTTTCATTGCTCTGTGACTCCATTAGAATCGACCTGAAGTATTCATGTCACAGCATGTTTTATCCCAAAAGTACAAAAAGAGGAATGAACCATATTCTTCTGGGGGCTTTTCTTGTTTGACTGAAAGTAAATAAAATAATCTTATTCCAACAGACTGCGAAGACCATCTACTCCTCAGTGGCAGGCAAGGACACAGTCTGCACAGAGCCCTGGAGGGTGAGTTTGCTGGTCTTTGTAAAATCCATGTTTCTTGAGTAACTTGCTCTGGTAGCTGATTGTGGGTGTCACACACAACAAACAGCAATTACTCAAGTGCCTAACTGGGGTTTTTGCAGAATATTTGCTGCTCCTTACACCTGTTTCTTCTCTTCTGTTCTAGCCCATTACTGTCCATTGTGCCTGCACTGTGTACTGCAAATAATTTCATTTTACTAATTCCTCTTGGATGTGCCCTGGGCTGTTGTCATACTGTGCACTCACTTTTCTTCTGGGCTGCACTTATTCTCTTCCTCTGATAATACAGCAGGGCCCATAATTCACTGCTTAGGTGGATTTCACTGCTCTCTGCCTTTCCAATCAAGCTCCCTCCTCACAGCACCTCATTTCAAGCCTCTTTAAGCAGCTCCCCACACCAAACACTCCAATCTTAACTATAAAGACATCATACAATCCTGAAAAAAAAATCCTATTTGTGCTAGAAAGGCTCATAGGGTACAGGCAGAATTCCTACAATTCATGGGTGATCTCATTTGGCTGCTCTGTGATAATCAACCACCTTTTAGCTGCTGAAAACAATGAACTCCCGAAGAGCTGAAAAAAGACTGATAACAAGAAGCTACTTTGGTACATAACAATGTCGCTATTCAGGCCCTGAGTCTGCAAACTTGACGTGACTCCTGCAAAGACCTCAGGACTGGAACATCTGTTAAATGTACTTTGAGAGTGGTTGTGAAATAAATAAGGAATTAGTAATGGAATTGTCTTCTGATCTATGCATATTAAACAAATAAAAAACATTGAAATATTTGCCTCCATTCTTTGGTGCTTAAATTTCATTTATAATGTGTTTAAGGTTTAAGCACCTGCTTAAGTATCCTGCTAAGCCAGAATTCTAAGGAATTTTTATTTGTATTAGAAATCACCCATCAATCAGAGGCAGGGTACATAAGTTTATACAGCTGCAGAACAAGAAGGTGTTCCTCGTTTCTTGTGCAATAAGACAAAGGACAGCTGATTAAAAAACCACGGACGGAGTCCAAGAAAATAAGATAAATTTTCATAATTATTGTACCATTTTAAAGTCTCCTAAAAAAAGATTAAATTGTCTGTTTGGGGTTTCTTATGAGATTTTCTACTACATAGCCATCAGTAGTGACTGTTCCAATAACTTTTTTTCTCAGTCTCTGTAGCAAGCATTTTCTAATTAGTGAGAACTATATTACCATCAGGATGAAAGCTGTCATTTATCTACAGGTGAAACTAAGTATGAGCTGCTCACAAGAGTTGCATGTTCACGGAGTTTAAATGATGTGGAAATGCACTTTAAGGAAAACCTAAACAAAGGCTTTAAAAAAATTATTTATCCCGTCAAATAAAACTCAGAAATGTGCTCAGAAAGCAAGAGAATTGTACAAATGGAATAAAGTCGGTAATGACAGAGAAGAGCCAATATCTCAGTGATGCAAATAAATGCCTCAATAAGGATGTGTGCAGACACACAGGAGCACACACACACCAGCCTCAGGTGGTTGTGAGCATGTGCTGGTTCTTGAATACAAGCATGTTTCTGTGTCATCATCAGAAATCATTTTGGCACCAGTATCGATACTGTTAATAAATTAAAGCAAGTCAAGGCCAGATGAGATAATCTAACTGGTC
This sequence comes from Oreocharis arfaki, assembly GCA_013398015.1. Taxonomy (NCBI): domain Eukaryota; kingdom Metazoa; phylum Chordata; class Aves; order Passeriformes; family Paramythiidae; genus Oreocharis; species Oreocharis arfaki. The sequence continues at coordinate 1,053,968 of VZRR01013060.1, forward strand.
CCTTTTGACCTTAACAAAAAGTTAAAAACGTATTTGAATGACAGCTCTTTGCATTTAAAACTGAATTGAGGGTTGTTTTGCTGCTTGTTTTGTCTCCTCTGCCTCTCTCCCTTTCCAGAGTAGAAAGAATAAGCTGAAATGGCAAAAGTACTTTTACACTGTTGTATAAAGAAATATATTCAGGCTGGACTTCTAAGGAAAAAAAAAGCAGTAGCCTGACAAACCAGCAAGTGTGGAAAACACCACGTTGGGAGAACTCCCAAACTCATAATTCCATTATTACAAGACACAATAGCCCCTGTTCTAAGATGTACAACACCTGCTCGATGGCACATAAAATGAATTTCCTGCAATATCCACCACATTTCTCATCGTGAGATCTTATTACAGCTCGTAGAAGAGTTCTGTTGAACTATTTCAATTTTGTATTACAGCAATCAAAATACAGTAAAAATGAGAGGCTACAGTCTATGGCAGGAACATACAAATAGTCTGACAAAAATCTCCATAAATCACCTGCTCCATCTCCTGTGCTATTGAAAATCAAGAATACCCAAGACAACCCCTGACAGATGTTTTCTTAACACCTCCTTAAGAAAAATTCTCTAAGGATACCCTACCACACACCCAGGTGCCTGTTTCTACTGCTCCACTCTTCTTACAGTGGAAAAGTTTGGGGTTTTTAAATACCTGCAGCGTATCTTCTTTCCTACAATTAAAGCTGATTACTTCTTGTTCTAGCCTCAGAGAACACAGAAACAAAGAAATCACAGTCTTCTTTGCAGCATCTTTTACAGACTAGAGATTTGTTACTGTGGTTTTCTTCAGCCTTTTTTTCCTACAGCAAAATAATCTAATTCCCTCAACCTTCCCACAGAGGTTAAATCTTCTGAACTTCTCATTTCTGTTTTTTTCCTTCCATATTTCTCTCGTGTCTGTCTTAAAGGGTGAAACTCAGGATTGCATCCATGTCCTAGCTGAAGTCTCAAAAATCCCAGGAAAAACAAAGCAATGTCCCTCCCTGATGTTAGATGGAAAATTCCAGTTAAGACATCCCAAACTAAAATTAGCTCCTTTTTTCTCCCTTGTTGTTAACAGCATTGCATTTTGTCCACATATTCCACATATCTTGTTTACACCATGCTACAACCACCAGATCTGGTATTGCCGACCAGCTGTCAGGCCAAATATTCTGTTATCTGTGGGTTTCCTTTGTTGCACTTGCCTGTCTGATGCTTGAGTCCAGTTCTCTGCTTTAAGATCATGTTGAGCTCAATAGTATAAACAAAATTACTGATGACAGAAGACAATTTAATGGGTTTTGTGGTTTCTTCTGGGGAATGTGATCCAAAAACATATTAGCAGAGACAACAGCCTTTGAAAGTGCTTAGGAAAAAATAAATGGCTGATCAGGGTGGAAAAGGCACAAGGGGAAACTGCATCAATGGGTGTGCCAGTGGAACACGGGTTAAGATGCAGAAGATATTAAAGAAGCTTCTGTTTGGTGTAGGATCAGAGCAGAATAAGGAAAAAACCTCACGGAGTCTCCCAACCTGCTGAACAATGGGGACCAATCGTGGACCTCAACAAAAGGGGCAGGCACAACACTGATGAGGAAACAGCAGATCTGAACAAAGTCCTTCTAAGCACATGATGTGAAATGAGGTTGTTGCTGTCTGCAAAAGTCTGGTCACTGGATACACAGGAAAAGAAAAAAGGGATCACAGGTGAAGGAGTCACAGAAACTGAGCTAACACAGAGACAGCTCAAGGATGCATCCCAGCTGAGCAGAGGGTGCATGTGCTGCCCCTCACTCAGCAGGGAGGGCACTGAGCACAGGGATGAGCAGCTCCCCCAAACTGTGGGGGACACAGACTGTGGCCAGTCAGGGATATGGCAATTACAAGTCAAATCCATCCTCACTTGCTTTTTGCCTTCATCCGTGTGCTCACAGCAAGAGTGATATTGTAAAAGGCCCCTGCACTTAGGTAAATAACTCTGGTACTGGAAAAAGTAGGAACCTCCATATTATTATCTGAGAATCCTTCCAAAGATGACAAACACATGCTTTTGACCTGTAAGGTTTGCTGAGAGACACTTTGCAGAGCACCAGTTCTCAATAAACAGGCTTTTCATTGCAGGACAACTGGAGAAGAGAGTATGGAAACAACCAGGGGCTCTTAAGGGCATTGCAACTGTTATGTAAAGAAAAACTGTAAATGGATTTCCTTGCTGCAGCACACTTTTAGAGGCAGAGATGTGTACTGAGGTAGAAAACTATTTGTCTCTGCCTGCAAGAGCTCTGTATTATTTTCCTCCTCTCTGCCAGGGTGGTGATCTCTTGGATACAGACTTAAAAAATCACTTTCTAGAGAAACAGACTGTATGAGGCTAGAAAATTCTTAGTGTGTTACTCATATTATTGATGCCATAAAGGACAAAGAGAAATTGATTATTGTTTAGAAAGACCCTCAAATCTTACTCATCAGAAGTGTATGCATATAGAGGTGCCTCTCTATAGACACATGCATGCTCAAACACAGTGCATGTACTTGTTAAATCAGTCTTACATTTTCCATATTTCAGCTTCATTTCTCAACACATATATTTCATCTTGTGACTACAACTGAAAAGAAAAACACCTTCTTTTGAACAAGAATTTACATCGGTTGGCATGCAAAAACCCTGCCAAAATCTCCACCATCACTTAAAGTGGCATCCAAAGAATTTGCCTCCTTTTGCAGAATTGGATTGATTTAGTCTGCTAATCATCATTATATTATTATATATATTTATAGACCATTATTAGGTCTTGGCATTGCACATGGTCTATCTTTTAGCCCAAGCCATTGTGCCAGCTCTTTGTAAAAGGAAAGTCTCTAAAAGCTGATCCCGTTACTGTAAATGCACTTCAGTACACAAATAAAATAGAACTTCATCTCACACAACCACTGTCTTGAGGTCAGATGTCATGCATTCCAACACAAATTTAATATAGTACAAGAAATAGATACCACTGTTAAAGTGCAGCCAATTTTCCCTGTGCCCTGCCATCCTGCTGGACATGGAAAGGCAGCAGGACGTGGTGAAGTCGCTGTTTTATGGAAGATCTCAAAAGAGCTGCTGCCTCTGAGACACAGGGCTCAAATAGAGTGTTCACGATTTCATTTTTGCCCCTAGGAGAGATAAGGGTGAACACCAACTGTTTCTCATCATCAAGTGCAGTGTAATAATGATACCAGGCACTTTCTTAGACTCTTCAGTTCACTGGAATTTGGTCTAAATTGAATGTTTCTGGTAGCAGACATGCTCCAGCAGCATGCTGAAAGGACAGCGTCTGGATGGGAACCTGAGCCTAAGGATTTCTCCCTCCACAGTGCCTGGCACATAATGTTATTGTACTGTGCCAAATTCTGTCCTACTTAATTATGTTTTGATTTGCAAACATTTTCTCCACTGCTCCCTCACTGGACACCACTCTGCTCCCCATCTCAGAGGGCTCTGTAATGTCACTGCATTTCTAGACAGTTCCGGTATTCCTTCCAGAACCAGCCACACCGAGAACTTACACATTGGGCTACAATAAAACTAAGAACTACAGAAATGTGAAATACCACTGTTCTGTAGGATTCAGAGTTTGGAAGAGGAGGCAAAACCCCCAAAAATCAAGAAAACCCAATCAGACACATTTGGGTGGCATATCACAGACTAAATAAACCAAGATTAAACACAGCAGAGCAGACACTAAATCTGCATAATCTGTGTATATCTGTATCTCAGCACAGGATGAGCCAAATTTCTTCTGCTCATTGCACAAAAGAGTCAAATAGTCCCTTAAGAAGTAAATTTGATGCAGTATAATTTGCTTATAGTAAAAGGATTAATCTGGGCACCTCCCTGCTGATCATTAATTCCAATTAATCACAGTAGATACAAATCTATGAGAGAGTTAGTTTTCCAAAGCAAATGGGATTTCTCATGAGCAAAGTCCCCACCTTGTGAGGATAGAGTACATGTTTCTAGGCATTGCAAAGTTCTCAGATCACTCTGATCAAAGCAGGTCAATAATTGATTCTAACCAGCACTCCTTCGACATGCTAGGTATTCCTGCTGCATCTAAGTAGCCTTGAAGAGAATGCCTCTTTTTTCCCTTCATATGAAGAAAACCCTCACCCCAAGATCACAGCAGATCACTTCCATTCAGGTGACGACACAATAGGAAAAAAAGCCTCAAACCCAGCTCAGTCCAAGTGAAAGAAAAGCCTCACAACTCCCAGGCAGCAAGGTTTGAGCTGAGTGATGGCAGCAAGCAGGGCTGGAACTGCTCTGACAATGGAAGTGGGCAATGGAAAGGCCACCAAGGGGAGGTGCTTCTCACACAAACCAGCCTCGCTCGCCTGACACCAAAGGAGCTCAGCCCTGGCAGAGAGCAGAGAAATGCAACTCCTCACATCTCAGCTCAGCAAAAACCAGTCCTGCTTTCTCTTGCCTTCACTGCCTGTCACTTCGCTTTGTGATCACCCATGATATTAAAAATCAGAGGAAGGGCTAATTTCACAAAGGCAACTGCTAAATTTAGCTAACTTCTGTTAACATGCCACATGCTCGCAGAGATTAAAAATATGGTGATGGCAGGTGGAAATAACTACAGCAAAGAGTAAATAAACCCAGCAGCAGGCACAATCCTCCCTCTTGACTTCACCGCCAAAATTTGCATCTACAAGGAGGAAAAGAAGGCAAAAAGGCACCAGTTTTAGCAAAACTTAATGATTTATAGTTTAAAAAAATGTTGAAAAATATGCAGCAAAAATTATTGAAAGGAAGCAATTTCCTCATATTGTTTTGCTTCTTAGCTTTACTTTGGATATGGAAAGAGAGCCACTAATTTCTGCACTAATTTGATATATTTGTTTTACCTTCCTGGCCAAGGCCAACTCTACGTGATAGAATTTACCTTGAAAAATTAGGGGAGTTAATTTTCAACCTTGATAGCTGGTAAGATAAATGTTATAAAATAAGAGAAGTTGGTCCTCTGACGTGTGAATTCCTCTATTCATCTCAACAGTGAGTTAACTCCAGGGTCTAATGAGGCTGTGTTAAGACAGTTTCCAAATGCTTTTAGCACATGTGCAAGTAGGAGATGTCCATTCCACTTTTCTCCCATTTATGCAAAAAGTTACTGCAACTGTACAGGCAAATCATTCTATTAATTAGGAGAACAGCCAAATGAGGGAGGAATGCAAACAGCAGCTCATCAGCACTGCGTTCAGGCACCTTTTCTCTCCCTGCAGTGTCTCTTTCCTTTAGAGCACCTGTGATGCAGCTCAAGGGGAAGCCAGGCTCCAAGGGGTCCAGCTCATTCCCTTCATAAATCCAGCTGACATTTAGGATAGAACGACAGTTTAGGTCAGCTTTTGTCTCTGTCTAGTGACTTGCACTGTCCCTGGGGCCCTGGCCCAGGTAGCTCTGACAGAGGGCTCTCTGTCTTGCCTGACAGTGTGAGAAGTGGAGACCTCTCTGTTCCAAACACTGAGGAATCCTTGCAGGCCCACGCTGGACACCAGCCCTTGCCATCAGCAGAAACACATCTGGACTATGGCTGCAGCCCTGCCTGCAGGTCTTACTGAAAAATTTCATTTTGCCTTCTTGCAGAGAATGTGTGACACACCAGTAAGAGCCAGAACCACACAGATCAGCAAAGGGAAATGTTTGAGGGTCTATGCTATAATTCCTGCTCTGTATGAATAACAAGGAGGGATCTATGCAAAAGAAAAAGTGATGAGATGTGCATGAGATAGATGAGAAGAAGGGAGCCAACATCTGGCACTTATCTAATGAGCAACTGGATGTAGCTGCTGTTTCAGAGATCTATAGCTCAAAATCCCTTTTTATTGGTGCAAGAAATGCCTGCATGTACATCAGAGGAAGCAGTTATACCATGAAAAATTTTGGGAAAACTGGTAATTTTCTGCTGAAAGCATCTGCACTGTAAGTAAAGGAATCATATATTTGTTTAACTAGCTGGGTAAGAAGGTAATACATAACATCCCCGAGATCATCATGAGAAAATTTAGCATTTCTTGAGGTTCAGATGGCTTTGAGAGCATAAGGGACACAGTCTGGCCACCTCTTCATGTAGCACCCCATCCTGCCAGCTGCCACAGCCTGGGAGGCAAGGCAGACCCCAATCCAGCACACAAACCAGGGGCAGGTGGGAAGGGCTGTCTGCTGCAAGGCTCCTGCTCCTTCACATAAAGCATCAAAGTCAAAACCGTTGCTGTCACATCCAGGGAAAGTTTTAAGGGCGTTACAAAAGATGAAGTCACTTTAAGGTTGCGCTTTGAAGGCTCCAACATATTGTGGAGCATTGGAGACATCTGAAGCAGATCAGAGCCCATTATTCAAGAGCAGCAAAGGAGCATTTGACCATGCAGGCCACCATGCCAAATCTTATCTCCACAGTGTCACCCAGCACCAAACCCAACATCATCACTGAAAAGAACCCTCAAATCCAAAAACTTAGTGTAGAAAACTTCGGAATCAGCCGCACTTTTGGTTTTCCCTGTAATGATATCCCTGCAATATCCCTGCAATGCTTTCCCTGCAGATACTGGCACATTGCAGCACACACTGCACGAGCATTAGGCAGAAAGTTTCTGCATTTGCCAAGGATCTCAGAGGAAAAACAAGGTGCTAAATCCAAGTGGTAGCGTGGGAGTCTGTTCTCTTTAATTAGTTAAACAAACTGCCTGAAAAGCCGCAGGGAAATAAAGACTTCTTTGCTGTTACACTTCAGCGCTGCCTTCACCGTTACTGGGCAGAACCCACTGCATCATTCTATTAAAGCAGTATCTTAATTATTTCGAAAGTCCATAAGAAAATCCCCAAGCCAAACTCAGAAGAAATCCATCCTTCTGACCATTTCTTTTCCAGACACATCTATGAATTGCCTGGAAAAAATGGGCTAGCATTTCAACCCAAAAGCTAACAATTCTCATCTAAATGCTGCCAGACTTGGTTGCCCCATCAGGATAAAGATATGCCACATTCTTTATCAATCAGGATAAAGAATGACCAACCACCTGCCCTTCCTTAACAGAAGCACTAATGTAAGCCAGAAGTGCCACCTGATCAACCCACTGTGGCATGCAGTAATTCTTTTAAACACAACCAGAACCATAATCCTTAGAAACTATAAAAAAATCATATACACACAAAAAAGATTATACAAAAAAAGTCGAGCACGAGCTTTCAAGTGATAGGAGGCAACAGAAATGTGAATCATAAAGTATGTGAGAGGCAGATTTCTTACAAGAATTCTTACACCTAAAAATCCTTGTGTGCACAACATGGTTTACAATTACTGACATAAAGATTAATACAGAGCTATACATAGACTACACTAAGTTGTTTGCTCCAATATTATCTTCAGATACTAAGAGCAATCAAGAAAATACTTTCAAGATAAATTGGCACTTGACAGGTGGAAAAAATTGCTCTTGAATCATTACTAGAAAAGAAAGGCTATTATAATGAAAGAATTGCTTTCAAGCCTTTTAATTATGACAAAGAAAATACTTCATAGCATTTCATATGCTGAAATATTTTAGATTCATGGCAAGCCATGAGAATGGTCATTTTGCCAAGACAGTTATCTACTGAAATCTGAGACGTAATTATGGTCAGTCAAACTCCTAATCTTGAAAGACTTGAGATTTAATTCTTTGCATGCCCACTCTCTCTCTCTGGATTTCCTCCACATTACATTTGGCATAATTAACTTCAAGTGGGGAACAGGTCCACAGAATTCTGTCCCTCTGAACTGGGACAAGGAAGGATTGCTCAGTGCCTCTTACAGGAGACACCTATTCAGCATTAATCTTAACCTCCTGTGTGCTGGGATGTGAGGCAATGGTAGAGACAAAAAGCCATGTCAGGTGGGTTCCCAGACACAGGAGGGGGGCAGGGAATGGTGCAGTGCCTGACAGCACTGGCAGTCCCAGGCACACCCCACACTCTGAGGTCAGTCAGTCTCCACAGGTTCATCTGAGGGAGAAGGACAGGCCAAGCCAAGAGAGAGCAACTTCCTTACCATGCCTTTGGAATCCAGCCCCTGCAGTGATGACAGAATAGGGCAAAGATGCCTGGGTGTAACTGTGCCTCCGCCAGTAAGCCAGGCTCATATCCCAGGTAGGCCACATTTTTAAGCACAACAAATATAAATGGATTAAAACTTTATTTTTGGAGTAGATTGCTGGCAGCAAGGACTGAACACAAGATCTGAGTTAAATTATCCAGATCTGTTAGCTCAAACACTGCAGCACACACAGCTCCATGTGGCTGGGCACCAGAGGGAGAAAGAACTACCACGTCTCCATGAGTTACTATCTGTAAACAATAAACTGTGAGAAGCTGGCATCCAATAAATTATATCCTACACCCCATGGTTACAAACTAGAAGCCTGAGGCAGTCTGGAATGCAGGTACACTCATATTCTCCATTCCAGATCAATCCATGAAGTCTGGACTCTGTATCACTCAGAAAGTGAAATGCAGCCTTTTCTGGTAACAATCACTACTTCTCTCAGATTTCAAACTATAAAGGGAAAAAAATATCTTATTGTGATGTTATTTCACCTGGAAAAACATTTCAGCTTTGTCTGGAAGGCGTGACGGAAAGGGTTTCTTTGGAACTTAGTCTTCCCTAATTAGAGACTGAATTAAAATATGGTTTTATCACTTAATGACCCTTGGGAACATCCCTGATTTTTGCATCATTTTGGAAAGTGCTGTTATATTGTTTTCACAGAATCATCCAACACAAATTGCACAAACAACTAAGATGACAAGGTGTTCTCATGATAGAGAGTTTGAGATGACAGAGGATCTTGGAGCACACAAGTGTATTCCAAACTGTTGCCATATGGCTCTTTCCTAAAAGCAAGGAAAGAAAGCAAGAGTTTCTTCCTAAGACAGATCCTGCTATAAGTGGGTTGCAGTCCTAGCCAAGCACTTCTGCAAACCTGCTTCAAAATGAACTAAATCTTAAGTGAAAGTAGTTGGACTGTGTCCATCCAGCTCTGGTGCACATTTAAAAATACTAAAGCTAGAAAGACTGCGTGGGGCACTTGGAGTCCCTGATAGAGGCTTTTCATCAGAGCATCAACAGAGAGTAATAGAATAACTATGCCAGTGATCCTTCCTACACAATTATTATTATTATTATTATCACTCTCTGTGACTGTGTTCTAGTGGGTCCTATTATTCTTCTTCTCATAAACACCACAGATGATTACATTTGCAAATTTAAAAGTTATTTTTTAAAAGTCATCACATTCTACTCCCTAATTTAAAATAGTGTATGAAAGTTTGAAGCTTTGCTCTTACTGTAACAAGTCTACTGGTCTTTTCTCTTTTTTGGGAGTCATAGAGTGCCTGCAATTTGCACTGGATTGATTTGATATTGACAAATGCTGAATTATGAAACCCTATAGGTAAAAAGAGGTTCAAATCAATGTAATTTAGTAGCTGCTACAAGTGCCAGTATGAAGATTCTCATTTTGGCAATCATACAGTAAAATAATCAATATTTAATACTATTACTAAAAAAATACTGGCAAGCTATATCTTCCAGCCATTTTATTCATTCAGGTAATTCCCATATTTACTTCTGATAGGAAAGGAAAAAAAAAATCTATTTAATTTCAAATGCCCCTTTGAAAAAAAATTAATTGCAGAACAATATAGGGTAGCATTTCTGAAATTTTCTCCCAAAAAGAAGAAATTGAAATCTTAGCTACAGTGCAGGGTTAACTATTTTGCATCAGAAGAAAAAAAGGCCTTATTTTTAGTAGGAAGGTTATGACCATTAATCTGCGTAAATATGTAGAGAGCTATGTTACATATGCCTGCACAGCACTTGTTGTGAGAGGAAAAAAAACCACCAAACTTTATATTGCAGTGTTCTGGATCATCAATTTTTGAAAGCAACTATCTCCTCCTATTAAACCCCAAACTGTCCCCTTTTCTCCCTGTCCCTTCAATTCATCCAACACGCAACGTCCTTCATGTACATCTTAATAGATTTATTGACAGAAATGGTTTGGACTCCTGGTGAACTCTGTATTTGCAGTGGAAGACCAATTATTACCTTGCAGGTGCTTCAGGGGAACTCCATTGTTTGGTGTGAAAGGGGAGCAAATGGAAAGTGTGGTGTTCATTAAAATGGATCACACAGCCAAGAATCAACCCCTACCTCATTCATGTGGATACTGATTTTTTCCATTTCTGCTACACTGAGCTTATCACAAGAGAGTGCACCAGCAGCTGCATCTATGATATTCAGATTCCTTACTAGAGCTGATGAAATGTCCCTGTAATTGTGTTTGCTTTTTGCTTCCAAGTGACAAGAACAAAATGTATTGTCTGCACTCACTGCTTCTAACCACTGAAAGTTCATGTTCACAAAGAACAATTAATTTCTTCTCCTTTCTCGCCCCAATAAGATATATTAGCTGTCTTTACAATAAATTTAAATTGAATTTAACAGAAATTTTGTATTAAGTTTTATTTACTTTCCCTACTAAAATAAAAAACAAAACCCCAGCTATCGATTCTTTACTGCTTTGAAATGAAATTGTATAGGCTTTTTACTTTGGTTTCAAAAAACAACTCCAAGTAGGGACTTAGATGAAGATTTATTAATTTACTACCTTATTGCTAAGTACTAGATTTGTTTTGTTGAGAGATGTCCCAGGTTCTAATTTTGAAAAAGACACAATGTTTCCAAAGTATTTCAGCCCAGGCTGAAGCTTAATGCTAAGGTTAGCTCATCAAATCAGCCAGCTAAGACAGTAACACCCCTGACAAAGCAAAAACATCGGATGGCCACAACCAAGGCTCAGGTCTGGAAACAAAGGAAAAACTCAGTGAGACCAAAAACTGGCATTTTCCACAGAAGAGAGACAGGGTCCTGTGGGAGAGACGTACAAAACTGCTGGTGATCAATTATGGTTCTGCAGCTCCAGACTGGACATCACATCCCAGTCTGGAATGTCTCCACACCTCTCGCTGACGCAGCCAGCACTGAACGCCCTCAATCTCCCCCTGCCCTGCCACAGGAGCAGCACAGCACAGGGGCAGCATCCCCACGCAAAACAGGCTCAGACAAACCATCTCCCCAGCCCTGGCAGGCCACAGCTCGGTATTAGCTAATTCTCCCTGCTGAAAACCTTGCCTGAAGAGTTTTCAATGATGCTATAGAATTCCAGTGGCAGCCTGGTATTCAGCCAAGTGAGAGATCCTTAATACAATGCTGTAATCTCACTCCGGAGAGCCCCAGGTGAACACAGTTCCAGACTCTGGACAGTGAGGCAAGCAGCTGGAATTTGCTTTCTGAACTGCCTGGTTGGCTGATTTGCTTAATATTAATGCAAACCTAAAGGAAACCTTGACATCAGGGCTTCTCCAACAAAGGCTGCAAGGTATCTGATAACTGGGCTGTCAAGCACAGGGACAGGAGCTCTAGGAGAGGAGAACTTCCATGCAAACGCAGGGGAAGCCAATACCAGGTTGCATCAGGACTTATTTAGAAAACCAAAACCAGATCACCCACACTCACGAAAACAGACAAACAAAACAAAACAAAACAAACCAACTCAAACCTACAAAAACACAACAGTGTTTAAATCTGCTCATTTGTATAATCCACAATAAATGCAATGGCAAACCCAAAGAGTTACAAGGAGCAGTGGCTCCCTCATTATTACTCCATCTCTTGACCAGACAGACCCAAGATCATCCTCTCTTGCACTGTTTCTTGTGATCATTGGGACTGAATTTAGCAGACAAGACTTGCCTTTATATTTGCTGGGTTAGTCAATTAAAACTAGGAATGAGACTATGGCAGACAGAATGAATAGAAAGGAAAAGCTTTTTTTCTTCCAGTTTTCATACAGCTGCTAGACCATCTTAATCTCTATCATGTAACTTCACTCACCCTCAAATTATATAAACCCAGACACACTTCAGTGTTTTTCCAGTGCTTTCAGCCACTTTCTGAAATGCCTTTTTGCTGCTGAAAGGCTTTTCATCTCTGAATAGAGCTGGTGAAAGAGAAGAAATGCAGATGTCCAGCTAGATATGCATAATAAGCAAGTGAGATAGAGGTAAAATTTGCACCCAGATTCTGCATAGGAACAAGCTCTACATGACTGATCCTGGTGGGAGTAGTGCTTCTACTTTCACTTCAAATCACAGTCTGTATGAAGGGGGTTATTTTCAAATACTTACATCAGTTAGTTTGTCTTTAGTTCAGGTTTGATGAATACTCTTGTAAATAGTAACAGATGGTACAAACTATCAGCTCCATTTATGCTTGTGCTGGACACCCTCAATGTGGATACAAGCCACTACAACAACAAACAAACAAGCCAAAAACCACCAACCCCCCCAAAAATCCAACCCAACCAAAACAAACAACAACAAACCCAACACCCCCAGCCCCAATCCCTGCTTTTGGTGTTCTTTAAGAAATTAGTTTAAAACACACACAGACCACAAGAGACTGGCTGAGTCCCACCAAGGGAATAAAAAATGACATTGCACTCTGAGGAGGGATGCCAGTAGCTGGCTATTCTAACTCGTGTAAGCTCTGCTAAAAACATTCAAGTTCTGTACCTGCCACCTGTGTGAGAGCACAGCACCCAGCAGCTGTTCAGCTGGAGGGGGATGTGAACACCATGACTGGCAGCTGAAAGCGAGTGCTGAGAGCACTTCTCCCCCCAGAGAGAAGTTTACATCCTGCCCCAGAGCAGGACTCTGCTGAGCTAAGCTGCACCTCCCCACCCAGCACAGCTCAAGAGAACGAGGTCACAGCCCCAGCAATATTTTTTGATCACAGTTCTCTGTGGACTAACCAAGTCCCACCTTTTAAATCACGGAACTGAGAGCACCAGAGCTTATCATATTCATATTAATGGCATATTTAGTGCTGCCACCAGCTCTTTCCTACTGAACGAGTGCCTCTAAACTCACCAGCCTTTTGCCTGACTTATCTGCCTGACCTGACTCTCAATGAACAGCAAATTAAAAATTGCACCACTAAGGCACCAAGACACCAGGAACTCCCCCACAGGCACACAGTCACAAACTGCTGAAAGTAGTGCCACGAACAGAGAAAAGTTTCAGACTCCTGTGTCTACCTAACCAGGTCAGAGGGAAGCGACCAAAGGAGCAGTCAGCCCTCAGTCCTGAGCTGATCTCACTGCTATCTTGTTGACAAAGCAGAACAAATGGCTGCTGTTCAAAGCAGATCCCTGAGGGAATGGGTAAATTCCCGATTCTCATACCTGGCTGCTGCTATTTCACTAAAGGGTATATTGCCATCTAGCAAAGGTTAGAATCATTTTCAGAGCACTCAGTTCTTGCCTATCTGCAAAAGACAGATTAACACTGAGCACATGCTATACATATTCAATAAAAGAATATTCCAACATGTCTGTTTGCATATTCAGGAGGACGGCTAGAGTAGAAATTTTCACATTCTCCCTTAACAACACATTTTCCAGGGTCCCCTTTGCTACAAGTTCAGGTGATTCAGAGAAAAGAGCAATCCCTCACCCCAGCTCTGTGGATGGCCTGGGTGCCACGGAGCATCACAGCACCTGGTCACAGCACCAGATCCAGACTGAGGTGCCAAGCCAAAATGGACATCCTTTAAACTGGTACCTTATAAAGGGGTCAGTGCCATCACTGGAAAGGGCCACAACGTAAATTCAGAGATGCAGACATCACCTCCTGTACTTACACAGGGCAGAGCTATCCAACCACGCAGCAGCAGACCGAGAACAGGCTGGTATTGCATGGCAGAAAGGGAGATACAACAAGGATTACACTACACACTGCTACTGAAGAGTTTGAGATTTTATTTAAATTACAAAATGTGACTGCTCATCTAGGAAGGGGTAAGTTTTGCGTTTTCAAGTGACAATTCAGATTTAATGTTCTGTCATAAATCTCAGCCATTTGTTCAGCTACATGGCCTCATGCACAGATTTTAAAACATATTTTTATGCAAGTGTCCAGCACACAGACTCCAGCTAGCTTGAAAGACAGGAGTTAACCAACAATTATAATGAGGTCAGGAAGATTTTATAATTCTTACAGCTACTCCTCCTTTGATTGAAACTATTAATGGAATTATAAAAAATTAAAATTTACGCATTCTGATCACCAGTTGCTGCAGTTATCCAAGTGACAGCTTAGTATTCATCTATCATCCTTCACAGGTTGCACAAAATTCAGTAGGTAATGGCAGATAGAGATCTAGAAAACTCAGCAAGTAAAGTGTTTTAACAGCTTCAAGCTATTTCTACATTGCCATGCTGTATGAAGGCGTTGCTGATAAAAAGAATGCCATATCAGTCTTTCAGCTAATGTGAAGTTATACAACTGAATTGAATATAAAAATGAAAGTCTTAGTGTCTGTCAGTTAAGTATTAGCCTGAGTTAGTCTCAGAAGAAGATTAAAGTTTAATGGACTGTTTTGATCATGCTGATGTAATGTGAGCCCAATTCATGCTTGCTTTGCTATAGGATTTTTTTTTACATTTTTTTTTTTTAAGCCTGTCCATGGGATTTGTTGTCCTGATATGAATTGCTCATGGAGGAAAACATGTTCCAGATCTCAGCTATAAGACTGCATTGGTTTTACACAATCTAGGAACAATGCTACACATTTCTGAGCACAATTAATGGCACTTTAGAAGCTTGTTCACAGGCTGACAAAGATTGAGCCTTTTTTCCAAATCAGAAGAAAGCAGGCTTTTTAAATCAATGGCAGCCAAGAAAGTGATGACTAATCCTCCTCAGTTTTAGTTCAATTATTATTTTGTAGTACAAATATTTGATGTATGTAAAATACTGTAAAGAATTACATAACCAATTCAATATTTCTGTGAGATCTCTCATCACAAACTGATAGAATATCAGCAAATAAATAGCAGTGCTAGAAAATGAGGAGATAGCAGAGAATAAAGTGGTTTCTTTGCCTCGGTGTTGATCACAGAGCTATCCAGCACAGAAGTCTCCTCAGTGGATTTTCTTCATTGAACAAAAGAGCAATTTGTTTACATTATACCTGCAGAGCCACTGATGGACAACTGCGGTGCATCAGCTGATCAAACTGGCTGATTAGCCTCAGATAACTCCATGTAAAAAAGCTGGTGAAGACATTCAGAGAGGGAACTGAGCCCCAGACTGACCCCCAGCTATGTAAAGGCTAGGGATGTATTCTGCTGCTTCATCTGTGCTTGATCCTTTGTCACTCCATTTGCAGCACATTCATTATCTATGTGAGTTGCTGCTATCAATACATTCATGCTTTCAATTTACTCAAGAAAAACTTCCAATGAAACAAATGTCTGAGTGAGATAATACTACACAGTGCAGTGTATGGCAAAGTAGGTAGCCAGAAGATTAATTGCAGGATTTTAAAATAGACTAGGAAAAGAAAGAACAAAATACAAGAATAAACTTTCAACAATCTGGTGAAGAAAACAGTGTTACAGAAACCCTGTGTATTCCATATTCAGCAGTTATCCGGGAAATGGAACAAACATCAAGATGCCAGTGGCAGATAAACACAAACATAAGTCCTTCTTAAACAATAATGAGCATACAGACCCTCAAGAGGAACATAAGAAAGTGAGCAGTGAAAGCACCCACCTGGTGAAAACCCATGCTAACAAACTTGTATCATGCATGGAACAACAGCGAGTGTAGACTCAATTCGGATGATTTCTTGCAACTTGGAATCATTCTGAAAAGTGCTGCAGTGTGACCAACGAAAAAAGCAAAATAAGACTGGCAAATACTTGCCACTTCTGAAAACTCCATCGACTGGAGAAGGCAGTGTTTCTGAAGGATTATACAGCAGATTTTGTGTCAAACACACAGATTGCTGTAGCAGTGAGGGCTTTAAGATACTGCGCTGCTTTGTGTGCCTCTCGACACTGTCAGGACCAGACTCATGCAAAGGCTGGCCCTGAGCACCAGGGTTTCTAAAACCATGCACAGATAGGTTTTTACAGAATCAGGACCCTGAAGGTGAGAAGAGAAATGGATCAGCCTACACCCAGCCAGAGGGATTGTGGCAATATACGTTCCCTGCAGAACATGCCAAATGTGGCAATCTTAATACCATTTGAAGCTATCCTACAAGTAAAATCATGGTTTTCCTTCAGCTGGAGTTAACAAAAGTTCATGGAAAAGTATCCTGAAAGAAAAAGACATTTCAAGATTAATAAGGCAGCTAAGCACCTTTAAAAGCCTCATGAATACATTAATGAGAGATACTGAAATGGAATAGCACTGTGTTTATTTCCATGAAACAGAGCATTATAGCAAAGGCTGATATTCACAAAAGATAACTATCTATCTTTTATAGGTGAGAAAGGCCCACTGTATAATTTATACACCATGGGCATCTTTTAGAGTAATTCCAAGTTTATGTACCTTTACAATGTCTTTACACATAAAAATTATATATAAGCCATCTTCACAGTTATAAACAAGGCATTTACGGCAAAACCAGCAAACTTTCTTGGAAGGATTATTCTATTTCAACATATTAAATATAGTGAGAAGGTTATCTAATCTGTTCTCTTTCTTTTCAAACACAGCTTCTTTGGCTGAGCCCTAGACAAACAAATATATTTCTGAAGCAGGTAATTTTTAAAAGGGTCAAATATCAATGACATATTAAAAATTCATCCCATTTTTCAAGAGGAAGGAAAAAAAAGCTAAGTGGCTTGTTCATCATCAGCACAGGGGAAAAAATTAGGTAAAGATGTAAGAAAAGACAACAGCAAAAAATTTCTTCTTCGTTTAGTGACATGATCTCCTGATTTATATATTATTTCCCCATATATGATATAAAATCTGGATGTACAGGGGCAGATTCCAATGCACACCTTTAGCAAGTCACACAAACTCTTAACCTGCTCCCTTTCAGGTCTCGTCTCCTGGCCCAGCAGCTGCTGTTTGGGCAGCAGCAGTGTCACAGTGCCGGGCTGCAGTGCCCAGCTGGGATCCCTGCTGGAGTCACTGCCCCGCCCAAACTCAACGACTGCAGCCCAACAATGGCAAAATAGATGAACACAATGGAGAGCTCAGTGCACCATCAAAACTCAGTGAAGAAACCAATCTCATGAAAATACAACCTGATTAAATGGTAACGATTAACAATAATGAAGAACTTGCCTATTCACCCAAAAGCTTGTGTATTTGGATCAGACTTTGTATACGACTTAGGTCTCAGAAAAGACCTAGGGAAAACACTCAATGTTCAAGGCACTGCACAATAAGGCTTAATAAGATACACATTATTAAGTAGTACAGGCATGGCAATCTTAACATCAGCAGAGAAAATACTGTTGTTATCCATGATATTCTGGTATGCTGCTCTTACCAAGCAGTCTGAAATCACAATAGCTTATCAATAAATGAGGAGAAAACACCACTGGTAATTTATTGACATTTGAGACAACATGTCTGTTCTTATCAACTGAGAGTAAAAGAATATCACTGACATCTTAATGCCATTAATGATTCCAACTACTGCTTAAGAGAGGAGCTCTCTACCAACTCCTACATAGCTTTTTCTGACGGTGCTGAAAATTCACTACAAACAATTCCAGTTCCAACGAATCTGCTGTAACAAAGCTGGACACAGCAAGGGACAGTTAACTTTCTTGACACTCATATTCAAGTGAGTTTCCCTTCCTACAGAGCAATACCCAGCACACCACATTGACAACAAAAGTGCTGCAAGTTCCACAGTGGGAGCGTTTGGTCTCTGAAATTCAAGTTCATAAGAGAACAGTTCTACTACTGCAAATTTCCCCAGGCTGCTTCCAGGGCACCCCACACTACCCAGAACTACTAAGGACCGAACCCTCCTCTGTTAAATGCAGCCTTTTCCATCCTATGTGTCTGCTGACAATTATTTATTGAGTATTCAATTAACAGTCTTACAGAGCCACGTATGCCACTAGGTAATATCAGAAGTAACAGAAAGGTTTAGGCCCCCACTAATGAAATATAATGCATCATAAAATCTCAGGGAAAAGATTTTGAAGTGGGTACAAAAGTACCATAGAACTCTGTCCCTTCTCAACTGCTTGAAGGAAATATTTCATCTGTAGTCACAGAGATGAAAAATATATCTAGCATTGAGCCAAAGCAAATTACACATTGACATATATGATATATGTCATATAATGACATTAATTTGTAAGTAATCTGTTTTTGCAAAAGATTAAATTGTTTCAAAATTATCAAAATGAGTCAATTTAATTTTCTTAAATAAGATTGGTTTTATTCCCTTCTCCAGACTATCTTTTTTAAAACATCATCTTGTCTTCTAGTGGTCCAGGAAGAAAAACAGAAGAGGAAGGAGACTGCAAACTCCTTCCCACCCACCTGTATTAGATACTGATCTTAGAGACAATAATTAAGCATCTTCTTTAATATTATTACTGCAACTGAAATCTCAGCAAACATGTCAGTGATGTCTAAGATAACATCCCAGGACTGCACACTGGAGTTGGGTTTATCTGTGTAACATTTCTTGCTGCCCTTTACCAATGCCAACAGAACGTGGAGCGTATTCTGTGTGACAAGAATGGAATGACTTTGCTTCTCTTTCTGCCCAGGACTTGGCATAGATCAAAGTGGTCCTGGATGGATCATCCACTCAAACAGGTGTATTAAACGTATCACTGCTCT
Source organism: Oreocharis arfaki (assembly GCA_013398015.1). Lineage (NCBI taxonomy): Eukaryota > Metazoa > Chordata > Aves > Passeriformes > Paramythiidae > Oreocharis > Oreocharis arfaki. Next base: position 1,072,757 of record VZRR01013060.1, read on the forward strand.
GTCATTCTTTATTCATGTTTGACTTTTTAGACTGTCATTTTATCGACTCTATCATCTCTTGGGGGTTTTGTGTTTTGGGGATTTTGGGGAGAAAAGTATTTTATTGTTTTCAAAGATTAAAGATGGTAGAACTGCTTATACATCTACACCAAAAACATCTCACAGGCTTGGCATTTTCATTTGACCACTTTTCATACCCACAGTTTTGAAAATTTCCAAGAAGGAGCCTTTATAATTTCCAAGGAGAAGCCTGTTTATAATGCTGGAGTCAAAAAGAACTTTGAGTGAATAAAACAACATATGCTCAGAGAAGTAAATTATAGAACAAGAAATCAAAGTCATAGATGATGGCACTGTTTTGACAAGCATACTTAAATAACATTAAATTTTCTTCTTATTATAAAATGTATCAGGAATATTGTGATTAGCTAATGGAAATAAGCTATGACTGATTCTGGTTAAAAAAAGATATGGTTTATACTTCAGCAGAAAATTAATTTCTCTATAATATTTTAGCATAGGGATTCTCTAGAAACATGCAAATTCAAATTCAAATGAAGAAAATTTAACCAATAACAGTAATCCTGCTATTTTTATAATTCTTACTTAACTGTATTCAGACATCTATATCTACAGAAGCAGGTGGACACCCAGAACTTTAAAAAGGAAATGCAGTTTAAAACAATCAAAACATTAGTTTCCTCTTCAGTGATTTCCAAATCAGCATTAAAAAAGAAAAACAAAACAAAACAAAAAACAACAAACAAACAACAACAAAAACCAAAAACAGAAAAAACAAAAAAAAACCCAAAAAAAAAACAAACCAAAAACCCCCGACAGATCAGGAAAAAAAAAGTTATTCTTATAAAAACCTTTTGTCCTGCAAATTTAAGAAACCTTTTTCCTTGGACAGACTCCAAATGCTGTTCCAGTTGTGCATCACTGATATTAATAGTGATGTAAAGGCAGTTGTGAATTTTATTACGAGAATGTACTGATGTATTGTCTAGGGGCAGCAATCAAGCACTGGTGAGTATTTCCATGTCCTAATTCCTGGTAACAAAAATTCAGCGAGCTTGAAACTAGTACCTGGGTAGAATATAAAGTTTGATATCATGCACTTATTTGACCTGGGAATCAAGAGCACGGACACAGTCCTGAGTCCTCAGATGCACAACTGATCTCTCCAACCAGGGTACAGGGAAGTTATTTCTGTGCACTTGAGTTTTACCTGGAGGAGAATCCTGCTGACATTAAAGTTCTTTTGCACAATTTCACATACTACTTTGATTTTGAAAACTCATTTTGCTGTCATTTCATCTATTGCCCCACATTTCTGTGGGGCTTAAGTCCTTTTGGAAAAACCAACCAGCTGGGAAAAGGATTTCTTATCTAGCCACAGCCACACACAGGCCTTCTATGCCAGATGGCTTTTATAGGGTATATATATTCCTCATGCTTCTGCAATAACATTTCCCTTTTCTGACATCCACCTCCTCCTCCACTATTATTCCAATATCACCAGGCAGGGAACCAGGGAGCAGAAATAAGCACTACTGTCCTCTGCAAATTCATTGCATGTTACTTAGCAAATGAAGCATGAATACACCCCTCACACACGAACTTTTGAGGGTTCCTCATGCTCCTCTGCAGACCCCAATGCAAACTGTGAGAATCTGGCTGGTGCTGGCCAAGAGTAAGGAGAGAGTTTGGGACACCACAGAGATGCTGCACAAACCAGAGCTGTGCAGGGCTGCTGTGAGACAGAAGCAGGACAGCTTCTGTGGGGCAGCACACAATAACCAATATTTATTTTGTTTGCTTTGGGTCATTAGCAGAGAAGTCAACATCTCCCACACATAGCAGCTGTCGGGGCTATCCAGAGATGCTTCACTGAGCACAGAACCATAGAACCTAGAGATAAAAATGAGCCAGCCCAAGCCTTTTCAGAGCAAAATTGTTTCTTACACAAATTCTCCTTATGGCTTCTGCGGTTCAGTTTTAAAAGCCCCTGAGAGTAACAAACTACCTGATATTCAGCTTACCTTTCCCTTTTTCTTAATTTCCTCTTGATGCTCCTAATTATTTTACCATGTACCACACTAATTGGTGTTCACACATGGCCAACTCAGCTACAGCTGGTCAAATTTACGGTGTCACACACCTAGCACAATTTCAGATTCCTTAAAATTCCAGTTGTGTTTGTTAAGCATTGCCTATAAGCAGGAAAACACAACTGCACAATTTTCACAGTTTCCCGGGTTCCTTTTTTCCCAGAGTTTGTTCTGAAGGAAAGACAGGTTGTCAATTTGCATTTACCTGTTTCCACCTCTTCCTCCCACGTCGATTAACTCAAACTACCACAGACACTGTCACAAGAAAAAGTCCCAAAGAGTGGAGAGAAGTCTTCCATTCACATCTCAAACTACCTCCAGGCATCCAGGATGAATCTACCAGCAGTTCTGTGACACCAGTATCAGATAATAACAGTATATTTCATCAAGAAAAGAGCAGTTTGTAAATGTACCAAAACTCCATATAAATATCTGCATTAACACCATGGTAAATGCAATCTAAAATGAGCAATTCTGTGCTACTAACAACCCTCTCACTATATAACAGTTTCACAAATTTAAGGTATGATTGTGAGCTTGTGTGACATATCTCCAATGCAAGGAACTGCCAGCAACCCATTTCACAACACAGGAGGCCAAGTGATGTAACCAGGGTTACAGGGGCAATCTGTCCGAAACACAAATCAAACTTATGCCTCAACAAGTGACAGAAAATTTCCTCCTCTGAAAATCACCTTAGAGAATTCTTGTAAATTGTATGAAGTTACAGGGTTTAAGCAAATAACCATACACATACAAATCTTGCCACCAAGGCAGCACTTTTCTTTCTCCCTCTGTGTGATTGGCAACAACACAGCAATCTCCATTTCAGGACGTCAAAGGACAGAGCACTCCCCTGAGAGGTGCAGACTGAGCTAAGGGGCACAAGGAGTAACCAGTGAAGGGTAACACACAGCAATCTTTGCAGGAAGTCTCTGAGCAGGCTGACAAGAAACCTACTTTTGCCTGAGGCAAACAGGTGGTTTTTGAGACTCCCCAATCCCTTCATCTCTCCATATTTCCCTGGGAAAAGTGTCTCCTCCATCAAACCAGCTGTACACAACCAGAGACCGGGTGAGAAATGCAAGGCTTACCAAAGCAGAGGAGCAAGGCTGTGCTGACTTGCTGAGCTATTTTAGCACCATGCAAGTTTACAAAATAGGTCATGATCTAACTTAAGTTTCACAGGTTTCTACAGACTCAAAATCAGGCAGAGGAATCCCAAGGCAAGGAGCTCCCAGGAGGGAAAGGTGCAGCAAAATGCAGTGCTGTGGCCAAGGGAAAGCAGAAGGCACCAGAGGAGAGATTTTCATCACCACAAATGTGTTGGGTCTTTTCTGGGTAACAAAAAAAGTAAATAAAACTTAATTTTGTTTACAATAAAAGGCTTTCATTGAACCAAAAACAGAAGAAAAGTATTATTAATGATCTCCATTAATGAGCTCAAAAAATCCAAGTGCGTCACCAGCCCCCCACCAAGACCTTGCTGGCAACGTGTGGCATCACATCCCAGAGAATGAAAAACATCAAAATCCAAATTTAAGGGAAACTGCTTCAGTGTCTGTGAGGAGAGCTAAAATAAATAATCCCATTAATCCAGCACTTTTAGCACACTCAGTCCCACAGAAATGTTTGCACAGCTCTGAACTGCTCAGGTGCTGTCAAGGGTATCTGAACACACAGAAACGAATCCTTTATCTTAATTGTTTCAAAATGCTTCAGAGATTATGTAATATCTAACAAACTACACCTAAAATTTAGCAATACACCATTCATATTTTCTAATAATATGGCACATTTTTATTGTGCATGCAATATTTGTAGTTTATTTTTTCATTAAAGATGGCAATTGACATTTTGTATTATTACAACAAAGGAAATATTCACTAATTTTTCCTTTATGCAAGTGAAATTTCCCAACATTAAAGAAATTTAATATTTCTTTATAGATTTGTGATTGCTAGTAGTATGCATTGCCGTGTGACTGTGGGGAGAACAAAAAAGGAAGAAACAAATTTACCTTATTGAACTGTATTGAAATTGAACTTGAGCTGTAAAACACAAATATATTTCACTTCAGGGGGAAAAAAGCCCTCAGAGCTGAGAGGCAGGATGAAATGTTTAAGAATTATGTAAGAAAAGAAGCGATAACAAATAAAAACCTAGTAATAACAGAAATACTGGCCTGTGCTCATTGACACAGGAAATACCTAAATCTGCACATTGCACAGGCCATGACACAGTCCTGCGAAATTGGGATGCCAAGGGAAGAATGACACTTATTGGGAGGATGTGAAGGGAGGACAGCAGACCATGGAACTGCACAGTCACTCCATGGCCACCCCAAGGAGAAAGGGGGAACTGGTGGTTCCAATTCCTGCTTTGTACAAGGACCCCAAGACTTTACCAAGGAAAGCGGTGCAAAGCAGATTTTGCTTCTTGATCTGCTCTAAATGCCCTGAATCCCAAAAGAGACAGACACCAGGGCAATGTAGAAATGTGTGTATCTCACGGAGTTGGGTATCTTTGATATTTCTGGGGGGGTCATACTGCCTTCAGCCACAGATTTTTATATAATACAGCGTTTCCAAATATGCTGGGCTTTATCAGAAGTGACCCCACAGTTCTGCTGGGGGTGGTTCTTGTGCTCTGGATGTTCCAGTTGACACAGTGAAATTGCGTTTTCATCCGAATCATCCACATTTAAAGTATTTTTTTTCCTCCTCCACTTCCCTAGGATGTGTCTCCACACAAGAGCACTTCCAAGTGTAAAGTTTGTGTTGGATGTCTCTGAAGTTCAGAGCTGCCCATAACATTTAGATTCAAGACAACAAATGTGTCTTGATAAAATGGTTTAGTAGACCCAAATTCCAGTTTTTTCAAGAGGTTTGTAGGCCTGTGTGTTGGCCCATTCCTATTTTCAAGGCCCAGCCCACCTATCTGTGTTTATGTGCAGTTCAGATAGCTTTCAACACAATGTTGGTTTTTTTTCATACATATATTAAAGAAAAAAAAGGCAATTTGAGTTTTAAAATGCAATCTGTCCTTTGTGTAGAACTGGCAACAGCGTGGATGGAAAGCCAAAACGATCAGACCACGTAAACTTAATAACGTGGTGCAAAGCAAGAACATTTAATTGATTTACAGTGCAGCTCCATATATAATCAGAGTGCTCTGAGTAAAGCTGTAAGGGAGCCCATTAGTTCTTGGTGGGCTTTCTCAAGAGCTTCATTCACAAGCCTATTAATTAGCTGGGGTCCTTCGGTGTCCACCATTCAGATTTAAATCACTTGATTCCCATTAGAGTGTTCTATGCACTGCAGGCCCATAAAATCAGACATTAATACTTCCATCAGCAGGGCTTCTAGAAGTCAGCTTTAATTACTACAGGTAAAACCTTCCTAATCCTTGCAAACAAAAGTGATTAAAATACAATGAAATAGAAATTCAGGGATACCGTTAAACACTGGAGTATGTTAGGAGCTAAAGCCATAAAGTTTATTCCATTTAATAAGAAAAATCAATTTATTTTTTTAAATGTCAGAAAATGACATGGTTTTTCAAGGAAATTCAGACAGTAAATAAATAAATTTAAGAGCTTTTCAAGTTCTTCAAATGTTATATTTTCATCATATACTTTCCAGACTTTGTGATCAAGTCCACATGAAAAATAAGCCAGACCATAGGGCTAAAACTCACAGCAATATTTGCTGTGTCACATGCACAAAGTAATTCCATAAAATGATATTTAATGATATTTAATGATTTTTAATATTTAGTTATTTGTTCAAAGTGAATACTTCCATATAAAACGAATTGTATTATTTAATGTCACATTCCTCACTTATATTTGAGCACAGCTTTGGTTTCATTGCAAACTAGGACCTACAACTGCTACTTAAATGAAACAGTTTATTTTATAACTTAACTAAAGACTGAATTTCAGCTGCAGTGAAAACAACATTTTGTTGGTTCAGCACTGGGAAAAAGTCAGAAAATCTTACAGATGAAAGGGAGGAAAATGCTTATTGCAACACCTTGAATTAGAGAGTGTCTTGCATTAAAAGACACTGCTGGGTAGCATTCAGGAAATGCTAAGAATAGACAAATTGAGATAAAAATCCATATCCTGCAATGAAGTTGAATGCAGAATTCCACAGATGCCAACAGAAAACTATCAGAGTGTGCTAGGCTTGGGACCAGAGGCAGAACTTTTAAAGACGCTTTGAAGATGACACCAGATTTTGAGAATCCAAAATTAAAATACTTCACAGCAGTGACTACCATGAAACATTCAGTTACATTTTGGAAACCATGTATAACAAACCAAGTATAATAAAAAATTAATTTACTCTGTAAATTAATGTACAGAATTACCTAATCTTTTATTTTCCTGTAAAGCTAATGAAAAGCAGTTGAGAAAAGCCCGATGGTTTCACTCTTGCTACAGTGTTATTAAGCAAAACACCCAGCACACACAGTAAATTAAAGTCCCAGTTTTAGCAGCTGACAAACCTCCCTTACACTCTGTACTGGTGCCACAGCTTTACCCATATACATTTTTTGTGTTCTTTCACATGCAATCGTAGCTCCTGCTAACTAAGAGCTCTGAAAACCTCTGGAAGTCTTAGGGAGCATAAAGTTACTACCTGGGGCATCCTGTCAGGACTGAGAGCGAAGAGGAGCTCCACCCTTCCATGTGCCACGTCCTACAAGAGAGGTCTGCAGCTCCCTATTTCAGTAACTGCTTTGTTCAGGAGCACTGGAGAACGACTGTACTGAACATGCATCTGTCTCCAATGTGTCAGTCACTGCCTCAGTATAATGACAGCAAGCTCCAGCAACATCCTCGCAGGGAAATACTTCTTAGTAAACACTCCTGGATGGATTCTGGAAGCTGCTGCTCTTTGCAGTGAAGAGCCAAGGCTACACATACCATCATTGTTCACAGCAAATAAGATCTAGAACAGCAGATGTTCCTTTTTAGGTGACAGCATGAACTCTATCTTTGGGCTTTGAAGTAGAAACCACAGACCCTGAATTAATTCACATAATCATTTTGACACTGCTGAAATCTATGACACTGATAAGATGTCTATTCAGGTGAAAGAATCCTGAAGCCTGGAGTAGTTTATGTATGATATCACATGCTTTCCATCATCACCTTCAGCAAAATCATTTACTGTCTTTCACTCTAAAGGTTTATTAATTTGATCAAGGGCAAAGGATAGGTAGTGTGTTCCACCAGTTAATAAAGTTTATAAAGCACTAGGGGATCTACTTGGATGAGAATCATCACAGAAATGCAAGACTTAATCAGACCAAAACCCGCTGTTAATGCCAGAGAGATGTAAAACTCATTTAGAAATTAGAAGGGGTGGCTGAGCAAGCAGACAAAATTGAAAAGTTTTATTATGAGACACAGGTGCAAAGACTTTTAACCTAAGTTAAAGTTTGGCTTTTAAAGCTTAAAAAGAAAGTACTGTGAAATGCATTTGAGGTGAATAGTTGAAAGGATACTCAGACATAAAGGACCTGCTGATTGTAAGAATTTACAAATGGGGGGTAGGAGGTTCCAGCACAGAAAAAAAGTATTTGAAAAAATATTTAAACACTGAAGCTCTATCAACTTTACATGCTCTGAATCACAATAGAAGTGACAAATAGAGAGCTTTAAAAGAACACTGTATAATCCAACAAGGATTCAAAGTGCATCCTGGAAGCCAGTCGGAGCAGAGTCACCAGAGGTGTGGCTGTGTTCACAGAGGTTCTGCACTCCCAGCCACATGCACACTCAATAACAACAGATCCACACGTGTAACAGCATTCATTTGCCAATAAACCTGTGATATTCAAAGGCAGCTAATGAATGAAAACACTCACTCTGCTGCACTCCCAGATAACTGCCCTGGTTTCGGAGCTGTGGGGGGTTTATTTTGTAAATAAATGGGGTGGTGTAACAAGTGTTATTACAGTGCCATCTAGTGCAAACGAGGCCTTGGGATGAAGATGGCACACGGCGAAATATCTGTACCCACTGCTTGGCCAGAAAGGGGAAAGCCTCTCCACTGGGGCCATAGCTCCTTGCTAGGAGTTAGGGAATCTAGCTCAATTAGAAAAATATTTCCAGTCTTGAGGGTGAACTGTCGCTCTGAAATCAGTGTCACACACTTTAAGTGTCACAATATTAACTACCTGGATTATGGGCTGGGCTGCTTTCTCTCCATCACAGTCACTTGCTTCTTCCTCTGACACACAAGTGAGAAGAGCTTTGTGCTGACAAACCGAAAATGGTCTGAACGCGAGCAAAATAGAACTCTGATTTGCTGGAGTGAGAAAAGGCTATGATCAGTTTAACAAGTAATAGTCTGTGAAATACTTGCTACAGTTCCCAGTTCAGACAGATGGGTACTTGGGCACGGCCAGCTTTGTACCTGCAACTGCTCACAGAGCAGGGGAAGCCCCTTTCTCACGTGATACCTTAAATATTGACAAGGTGGTCATGCATCAGCTGACAAGCCGAGAAGAAAAGAGAATCAGTGGTTAACTGAGAGTGTTGCTTCTGCTAAATTCTAAAGTGAACATCTTAGTCTTAACCTATGGAGGTTTTGCAGATTTTTTGAGCAGGATGTACAAATTCCAGCTGCTCACAAATCTACAAAGAAAGCCTGGTTAGTTACTGTGCATGCTGGCAACCCTGGGTCATCTCAGTCGGATCCTCAGGGGAACTCTATGCAAAAAGAGCCACTGCAAGGTGCTTGCCTTCATTACGAAACTTTTTATTCCATCTTTTCTAAACACAGATTTGGGTCCAAAATGAGAATGTCTGCTCATATCTTTGCTATGCAAGTGACAAATACTCATTAAATCTGCAGTAGTTTCCATGTGAACCCTGGAGACAAAAAAAGGAGTTCTAAGGCGCAGCTGCCATTCCAGCTTCAGAGCAGTTTCATTCACTTAACTTCCTTCAAAATTACAGTCTTGTATAAATTTTGTAGGCAATACAGAAAAGCATAAAACTTCCTATAAAAATTATGAGAAAATTGCTTTGTGACACATGAGCTATCCCTGTTCCTTCCCAAGGAAGAGCACCCAAAATCCCTGTACTGAGCAAGGATGGGAGGTGCAACTCCACTGAGCGCAGTGGGAACACAGCTTTTTGCAGGAATGCACGGACAAGTTTCACTCTGGCTACACCCACTGCCCCTCACTAGTTGATGTCTGACCTCTGCAGCCTGAGGTTCAATCGACCCTGCTTACTTTGCACCAAATGAGAAAATTCCTCTTGAAATCACAAACCACAAAGGAGGAGCAGCACACTCTCCTCTCCCGCCCACACACCAAAGCGCAGCCCCACACACCAGTGCACTTTTTAAGAGAAGTCAGTGATGTAATCACTACCTCCCTAGCAGCCACAATGCAGGCAAAACACATTTTCTGTATTTATTTACTTCCTAAAGTCCTTCATGCAATGATGATTCATGAAAGTATTGTCTGGGCCCACCATAGCTTTGTTGGATGGTCTCAATGCCCAAAAGCCAGAATAAAGGAGAAGATGTGTTAGTTTGGACCTCTCTGATCCTGAGCTGGCCAGAGACCTGTTTTATGCTCTGATCAAACTGCATTTGTAGCTCTCCTTCCTGGACACATGGAAGAAATCCAACATTTTTGTTCTTCACTAACTCTTTCTACTTAGATATTCTGTGTACAAAAGTCCCATATAAATCCCAACCCCTTTGTTTGGCCATTTATGGCTCCCTAGAGTCATATTACAATAGCTTTGATTAAAATACAAACCAAGTGAGTAATTGCAGGCTTTTTAATTTTACAGTGTCAGTTTGTCATTGTAATGGATATGTTGGAACATGAAAGTCTCTTAATGAATTAAAGGAAATGCATATTTAGAAAGACTTAAAACTGCCCATGACCAGCAACCTCATATACCCACACAAAAATAAGAGAGGGAGAACAACTTTTCTTGTCAGTGATGCAAACCCCTAATAAAAATGATGAACTGTATGTCCTCCTGATGGCAACTCTCAAAGTGCCCTAAGGCTTCATTAAGCAGAACTCTTGTGCACTTATTTTGAACAGGGTCTTCCATCTCTATATATCCAATGCTGAAAAAAAGGTGATTTTTACAACAGAGTTGAATAGAAACTAAAAAGGAAAGCACTTAGTTAATACAGTTTATCCCCTCCAATCTGCAACATCTCAAATTAAAAATCCCTACATTTCAGGACTGTTTGTTTCCAGGAAGCAGGTGCTTGTTTTCCCTTCTCTGTGCTGTTCATCACTCAGAGTGCGTTTCACAAAAGACACAGTGAAAAGCACATTGCAGTGAAGGTGCTGGAACACCATTTCTACTGTGAAGACCTAATGAGTTGATCTCATCACACTTGGACTACCCCTCTGATAAGCAGAGCAAACCCAAGTATCACTAAGGAAGCTGATCAATTTGTCCTGATGCATTCTCCAAACGGGTAGGAAATCCATTCTGACAGCTGTTGTAAATGGCAAAATCCATGGCTGAGTATTTTTGTTATTTAAAGGGCAGCTGAGTAAAATAATTATTATGGATTTACACACATATCACAAAAGTAACATTGGCTGAGAGGGCATTTCATAAAGGAGAGTCCTGCTCCCATCCCATCTCTTTGAATCTAGCAGTCTATAAAACAACAATAGGTAGCAGCAGATTCACGGTGCCACTGCTGCAGTCGTGCCACAGAGTATTCACGCAGCATTGTCAGTACCACTCTTAGTCATCAAGTTACACGGACAAGATTAAACTGAATTTTGTAACAGAACACCTCTTTTTCCTGCTACTTTATGCATGAATATTACATACATGTGTGTGCACACAATGCAAAAATTAATTCAAATATTGTCCCTTTAAGGGAAGGCATTTCTAAGCATTAGAAAAGGAACAGAGCTTATAAATAAAAAAAATTATAATAGTAATAATAATAATAGCACCAGAAACAAAATGTTTTTCTGCGTAATTCAGAGCTACCAAGACAGGAGCAGAGCTTTTTTTCATGGCTCATTGCTCCCCTCCCAGTCTCTCCTGGCATATACACACAACTTGTAAAGATTTCTGGGTTTGGTAGTCTCTGCTTTACATGGCAAAGCAATTTCTGTAGCTGGAAAAAGCAGAAGATAACACTGTACTAAGCTGTTTAATGCAGCTGTGACTCTTGCTTAGACATCCTTGGCAATTTGTCAAGTTGCACTGTCAGAATGACTCAAATTTTTTCCTGATTTTAGCTTAAATCCTCAGACATGCCAAGCACCTGAAATTCACAATGATTAGGAAGTGGGAAGTATTCAGTAACTCCTCTTGCAGCCCTGAGATCATAAGCCTTCTACATACTCTGAGGATTTTAATAGCTTTTCCCTGGCATTTATGCACTGACCTTTTAGGAAGGCACTTTCCATCTCTGAGAGATGCAGCTCTGCTTGGGCAAACACAGTGGCACAGTGACACTGGATTTGGAAATGGGAAATACCCATTTATGCTCTGCACCTTCCCCCACAGGGCTCCTCCCACCGCCACTGAGCATACCCCAGGGTGATGTACTCGGCTAATTTCTACCCACAACCCAACCCCACCTCTCTGGACTTGCAGCTCTTTAACAGTGTCAACACCACCCCACCGAGCCCCCAGGCTTTACTGCAATTGTTATTTACTCGCAGGGAGGACTACACTGAGTAGGAGTCCAGTTCAGCAGAGCCTTGGGCACCCCTTGCAGTGAGGTGTGCCCGTGGTCCGAGTGGCTTCGGTGCAGTAAGACATGGGCAGGCACAGGGAAAGGACCACGGCTGGGCACACTGGGTTCTGCCAGACCATCAGACTCACTAGTGCCTTACTCAGGGCAACTGATCCTCCCTAGGTTTTTGTCCACAGAAATGTCCCCATCCACACCTCTTACACAAAATACTCTGAGCAAAAGCTATTTATGGCAGTGCTTGTCAAAATGAGCCCATCACAACCACTGATTTTATAACACTTGCAAAAACATCCCAGCTCCCCAAGTATGCTTATTTGGCAAACAACTTATAATATGTAAAGGAAATAAATATACTTCAATAAATTTACCTCCCTTCACTTGAATATTTTTTGCTAAAAATCAGCCCTTTTCCCAAAAGCAGTATGTGTTTGATAAGTGTAAAATTGACTCCGCTTCCCTTTTTTAGCAAAGGGATGTGTATTAAGAAATAAAAATGCAAACAATTGTTCTTCCTGCTTGCTATTCATTGCTCAGATACTGGAAGTCTCTTTATGAATAACATGAACTGATGTTCTTGTCAGTAGCAACAATATTTACAGAACGTATGTTACATTAAAGATGAAATTGAAAGTAAAGATGTGATTCCACTAAAAGAAACATTGAAACATGCAGACAACCTCACCCTTGCAAAGACTGCTCACCTTTTGTCAGGATGCTTTTCTTAGTATTTGAAAAGCTTTTGTGTTTGATGCTGACTATTTAAATCCATTATTACCTGTCAAAGTGGGTCTCTGCAAACATTTGTGGTATCAGAAGGAAATAAACAGCAAGTTCCTACAAAGCATAACAAAAACCTGGGATGTTTCATAAGCCATAGAAAGTTTCCACCACTCAGTTAAGGATGTTCCTTGTGAGAAACACAGAGAAAATGTTCTGAAAGGGAAATACAGAACATCTGAATCCCTGAAGTCTTTCAGTGCACTTCAGGAGCTCCTGCAGGCCCCACCAGCACAGCAGCTTTGCGCCCAACGCTACCCATAAAACTGACACAGAGCTGATCACACAGCAAACTGCAAAGGTCCCATCAATACCACTGAGCACAAGAGAAAATTTCATCTGAATAAATTTATCTCCACCATCTTCAAGGTGGGAAAACTATGGTGTCAATTCCTTCCAAATATTCTCTTAAAGAAGTGCTTCCTTAACTCATGAAAGGAGAAGAACGATGCGCTCGGCGCAGAGTGGATGGAAAATGATCACATTTTATTATTCACTTGGAGATCAATAAATACACCCCCATGGCTATTGAAAGCTCAATCAAAACTCACAGCTCATAAAATCCAATTAAATTTCTTTTTTTTCCATACACAGAAACATAACGCACCCAAATATACCACAGAAAAATCCAAGAGACAATCTAGATTGGCTGTCAGATGCTCTTTGACAGAGGCAACAGGGGAGAGAATTCCAGAGCCAGACACCTCAGAGCAGTGTATTTTGTCAGCAGGGCTCTCTCTCAGGGAGAAACCAACCCTCTTCCCAAAGGAAGGAGGGAATCAGTTCAGAAGACTGTGGAGGAGCCTTGCATAAACTCACCACAAAGAACTGTAAAACAGACCCTTTAACACAAGTATTTTGAAATTATGGACTAGTTGACACAGGCCACTTGGCAGAATTTACACAGCAGATGTTAACAAAATACATCCCTAGCTAAACAACTCCTTCTACCCCAAAATACCTAAGCCAAGGAATGGAGTAAAGTAAAATATATTGATTAGGAAGAAAGCACCAAACAAAAAACCTGACAACAAACCCAAAGAAACAAAACAACCCCCAAAACAAAACCAACAAAAACTGCAAAACCAAACCAAACCAAACTGGGCACCTGGAGAAAGAGGGAAGAGGTAATTAATATTTTCCTACATATTTCATCCGGAAAAAAAGAGGAAAACTATTTCAAAAGACTGCTGCAAATTTAAAAAATAAATAAATAAAATCCTAATGATGCTGAGTATCTGCAGTAGGGACCGTGCATGAATGGAGAGTTGATGCTTTTAACAGGTTTTTCTGTTACAGGTTCATTCAAAGCAGACAATTATGGGAATAAAAAGAAGTAATACTCTGTAGAGGAAAATACTTCTCTCTCACAGAAGTGAAAATGAAAACAGTATTAGTCACATGCCTCTAGAGAATTTGGTATTAAGCACTACTAGTGACAAGGGAAAAAAACCCCAACAATTCAAATCTATTTCAACTATTATGTAAACCCATTAAGATTCTTTTCTCTCAAATTTTTAATCTCTCCTTTCTCTCCTCAGTGAAATCAGAAAACATCTTATGACAATGGATGGAAGGTAAAAGAAGCAAATCAAATGGAATTGCAGTAGATAGGTAGAAATCAAGCCGTGCTTTGAGACAAGACAACTTTTTGAATTTTGCATAACTGAAGAACTGTGCCATGATTTTGGACAGATTTGCTGAGGAGTATATTCCCAAAGCCAAGCAGAAGATGCATAGTTACCCAGAAAATAAGAAGTGGTTCTAATTTTTCCACGATAATGAAGTTGTCATCCTACAAAATGCAAAGATTTATACTTTTTTGGTGAAAAGATACTTTTTTTTAAAAAAGCATGGCTCTAAACTGAACACTTTTCTGCAGACAGTCTACAAAACTGGCATCAGCAGACTCACACAGCTCATGGCAGTATTTGGGAAACCAGGCTGATGCCTAAGAACTCTCCCTTTTGTTTGAGGCAAAAGAATGTAATTTTCTTCTAACTGCACAGTGAAACAAGGTACTGTCAATGGTCAGATACCTACAGTCAGTGCAAGAAACAAGAGAGCAACAGTAGAAAAATCATTCTACCTCTTTATAACAGATCTGAAATTGCCAAACTATCCTTAACCAGAGGGGTATAACTCCACCCAGAGCTGAAGGTTCAATCCCCCTTGGGATGGAACAGTTGATAAATATACTCCAGCAGAAATGCCCTTCTGTTCCTAGCAGCCCTTGGCACAATGCTGGTAGGGGATTCCCCCTTCCAGTTCCCCCAGTGAGGCACTGTGTCTCAAAACCAGGTCACGCTCATCCCTTCCACCAGCCCTGCTGCCACACGCAGACAGCAGCTCTCACCCCGCACAAGGAGTGTGGTCCCTGTTCCCATCTCCCCTTCCATCCCTCCCTAGCTCATCCCTTGCTCCGGCTCCATAGGGATCCATGTGCCTGAACCTTCTGTCTCCTTCACACCCTGCTCTCCAAGCTACCCAGCAAAGGGCCAGTCTGTTTATGGAACCATTTCCCTTCCAGAGCTGCTCCCTGGCTTGTCAATAAATTTCCCCAGCACAGACAGCACAGTGGCCTTCCTTGAAACTCTCCTGCAGCACCCAGTGCAGACACATGTATTTGGGAAAGAGGTTTTCCTGAGTAAGTACCAGACATTGTTCAAAACCCACTTCTTGCTACAAAGAACACGAGCACTAATTTAGGAATATGTTTCTGTTTTAATCAAACCAAATATCTGCTTTCTAAAAACATGATTCCCCTCCTACCAGGCTGCTGACCGATGTGTTCTCTTTCTTTTCACTGAAACTCATGATCATGCTGTGTTTTCATGTGGAGATGAAAATTGGAAAATAGGTGTACAGGTTTATTCTGTCATCTTGACAATCTGATTTTGCCTTGTGATGTTTTAATCCACTTTCCATACTTTCAACATTACCAACTTCTGACAAACTTTTCCTCACCCTTGAAGATAAAATCCTCATAAATGACCTTACACTTTGTCTGAGGCTTGGAACATGAATTTATTTCCTTTTATCACTTAGTACCAAAAAGGAAGAAAATGAACCATTATTAAAAATGGCTTTCCTCCCCTTCTTTTTAATTCTCCTTAGGAATAACAGTTTCTTTTCCTTTTATCTTTTCCTTCTGGACTACAGGTACAGACCTATTATATCACTTGCTGATGCCTTTAAGCATACTATTTCAGCTCAAATGCATTCCTCAAACCAATGAAAATGAATTAAATTAGTACCTGCAGGCAAAATAAATTAAAAAAAATATACAATAACACAAGTCTTAAATGTTCTTCTCTCTGCAAAAACAGCAATATTCAGTGACTGACATTCAAATAAACAATTTTGTGCCACTAAAATGAAATATCCATATTTTCAATTTTTTTTCTTCTTAAAGTTTAAGGTTTTTTTCAGTGTCAGTATTCCAAAAGAAAAAGGTAATAATCTATTTTCATACAGAGAAAATAAAGGTAGAGGACCTTCATTTATGTTTTAAAGAATTATACCACTGATGAAAATACTGGTTGTCTAGGATGTAAAAGTGTCTTTCTTTACCCACAGAAGAAAACAAAATCTGTGGATGAAGCAATCCATGTTGATTCACATCCAAGGTTATGCTATCAATATGGTATTTTTAGGAGCAAGAATTGTACACATCCTGGTCTCTGCTTGGAACATGAGTAAGGATTTGAATTTCTGCTACAATTATCCACAAGAAGCAAGGCTGAGCACACACCCAGGTTTAAAATGAGACAGTGAATATTCAGTATTATTGTCACCTGTGATTTTCCTAGATGAAATTAGGATTTGTGCCAGTTCTTATTGCTAAGTGTTCAGGATCACCTCCAAAATCCTTGCTTACAGAATCTGAACTATGTGTTATGAACCTTTCCCATCTAAACCACAACCAAAAAACCCACCTTGATTCAAAATAAAGGTTCACTGTGTTAGAAGTTCCTCAGAAGTCAGATAAATAAATTGTGGAAATGAATTTTTGAAAACTCCTATTTCCACAGCATTAACAATCTAATCTGTGTGGTGGCCATAAATCCAAGAGGAACTGATTATTTGAGGGAGTAACAAGGCTGCATCAGTGCCATGAATGGCATGGACCCCTGGGTCTGGATCAGGCAGGAGTCTCGAGGGATACTTCACAGTTCCCTCTCTCTTCTTCCAAATTATCTAAAGGAAAAGGAGTTTAAACACCTGCTAGAATCAATTTTTCTTTAAAAAATAAGGGATTTGAGAATACAGGACAAAAATAATAACAAAAAAGCTTTCAGACTTGCTTTCCTTTGCTCCTTTCTGCCTAAAGCCTACCTAATTACCTTCTCTAGCCCCAGCCACTAAGCACCTCATGATTTTTCATGTATTAACATGGAACATTCCAGATAAGACATGGAGGCAAAGTAATTTGCCCAAGCTGTCCTCGAGCCCACGGATTTCTCAAACTCCAGCCTAACTCCACGACCAACAGCCTATCCCCTGGCTTTGCAGTAGCTGAGAACCCAGAGCACATTTCAAAAGCTCATTTAAAGTTTGATTTTAGCCCAGCTAACGCTGCCTCCAAGAGAAGTCATCTTCTGAGCCTGTGGGGCACGCTGTGACTGCCAGGCTGAGCTGCTGACACCTCCCCAGAGCCCCCGGACAGCCTGTGGGGAGCTGGCAGCTGCCCATGCCCACAATCCATCCCTTGGCTGCCCAACAGCGCCTGGTGCTGGGATCAACCAAAAACACATCCTGGCCAAAGGGACACCTGCTCACAGGCAGGCCCCAGATGAAACCTCACTGCTGAAAGGCCTTCCTTTTGAATTGAAAAAGGATGGGTTTTTTGGGCAGCTATTTTTAAACTTTTCCTTTCAAATACCCGTGAAAGCATCTACTAATTTCAGATGATGTCACACATAGAAAGTGAGTGAGCACACTTTTTTCCCTAAGATTTGAAACAGACTAAAAAGAATAATTATTTCCTCTTATTTTTTAATGAGAATTGCCAGCCCCTCAGCAGGTGGAAGGACACTGCCTGCAGGAGCTTTTTTGTTGGCGAAAAACTTGGTTCATATAATCAGCATGGTAATTAGCAAGCTCTCTGCTATTAAAAGGAACTCATTACTGCTATATTTTGCTGATTGATCCATACTCATGAAGTAATTTAAAAATGTAAAAAGCATTTTGTGAGCCACTTAAAATCTTTAATATGAATATTGAGACAATGTAACTGACAGTTGTCTTTGACTAAACTTCCATCTGTAATTCTTTAGCCATTGAAGCAAATCCACAGGGAACTGGAAAATGAAAATAATTCCCTGAAGTCATATATTGCTCTGTGCTACTTGTCAGAATTCCTTTGCAAGGGATGGGGCCTCTGTATCGAGTCAGATTCTGTGACATTTAGAGGTGATCTTGCAATCAGACGAAGAGGCCAAGTTCCTACACAACTCGTTGGAGTCACTGCATTGCCCTGGCTGACTCTGACCTTGGGCTCTTTGCCCTCAGGGCTCGTGGGAGGCTTGCCCTGCCCATGAAGTCACACGAGGAGATGGCCCTCCGAGAAGCCATTTGAAGGGGGAATCACCTGTACTCAAAATCAATGATTAGCATGGATCTGAAACTGTTGTAGGATGAGTTACTCTCAACTTTAGACCCTCTGCCAGGTTTTCTCATGCTTCAAAAAAACCTGATAAATTATCCAACAATTTCTAATATTGAAATGTCAAGAGGAGGGAGAAGAATGAGGGAAAGATGACGAGAGGGTGGACACATGTCGACTGTTCAAAGAATTTCCCTTATTCAGGGAAATCTCGAGTGAAATTCTCCCTCCAATTAAGTCAACACACAGCTCATTGAACTCAACAGTGCCAGGATTTCATCCTTGACCTACTGCCTTGAACTCCATCCTTTAGTGCTGCTAACAAACAGCCTGCTCCTTTCCTCCTGACCAGCTCAGGTGCCGCTTCATTTCCAAGCTGGCTGTGGCTCTGAGGCTGACAATGTTCTTTTAGGCAAAAAAAAGGAATTGCCATGGCAATGCAATCTGCTATTTATAGGCTCCACTACAGCCCCAAATTATTTTACAACCCGAAAGGACATCACTAGTAACTGAAACATACATTTCTGACAGGGATCATAAGTAACTATGGCTGGCCCATTCACTCGCTACTGAAGTAAAAAGCAGACTTCCGTGAGAGCTGGGTCTGGCCCTAAAATCATGCAGCATGATTGCATGATTGTTGCACCTGCAACAGGAGGGAGCACCAGATTTCAGCTCAGACATTCATAGGAGTCAAGATCTGCCCCATCCTGGAGGGAGGACAGCCACACCCTGTTCATGTATTTCTGTGTAAATGTGATGGGCACTTGATGTGGACAAGTGATTCCCACAACTCCACTGGGTGATTTTCATTCCATGCTCCTGCAGGCAGATTTTCCTGCCAGCACTACCACTGCCGATGCGCTCTTCAGAGCAATTGCTTTAAGATAATGAATTTCAATATTTAAAGATCTATTTCCCTTCTCTATGCCTTCCCATTTCCGTATTTTGAAGATGAAAGGATTATGCTATTTCAGCCTTTGCTCTTGTTTTTTTAGTGCATTAAGTATTTTTAGGCTCTTTTTTCCACCCACAAAAATAAGTGCTCATAACATTCATTTTGCTTTAAGAAATTTATTATTGCTTTCAAGCTGCGGAAACAACTCTTACAGAGTATTATTTTTATCTTTTTTAGAGATGGATGATTTATTTTTAATTGCTTCTTTAGGTCAGGATGCTGCTTACCAGTGTGCCTACATTTACTGTGTTCATTAATTTAAGCTTTTTTAAAAAGTTATATGTCAAATTATTTTTTTTCCTCCTGGAAAGGGAAGTTATGGTAGATAAGAGAGATCAATTATTAATCAGCATTAGCCAAAAGTAAAAAGAAAATGAACCAAGAAGCATCTTAAAGACTCAAGTGCTCTGAAGTGAATGAATTTATACCAGGTCATACTTTTCCAGCAGAAGCTCTCCTAGGAAATCAAAGCACAGAAAGAAAAAGCTCTAAATCCTCCTATTGAGGTCCCTTTTTTTAATTTCAAGACACAAACCAAAAATCCCACTTAAAATTTGAAAAAAATAAGGAAGAAGGGAAAAAAGAGAAGTAAACATAAAAGAGAAAGAACAATCTCCAAGGTTACACAAAGATGAACATGAAAACAGAGACCACAGCCCACTCTTCAAAATACCAAACTCCAGTTAATCCCAATCCAGCTGCCCATCCCCTCAAAATTAGTAAATGAATATATTCATAGAAGTATAGGATCCTAAATCCAGCAAATAAATTGTATCACCTATAGAACTGCAAGTAATTTCAGCCTTTTTAATTTCCTGTCCTTTAATTTAACAAATATAAAAAAAAGCACATGTAAAATCTCTTGAAAAAAATCTCTGCTTCTCAGTTCTATGTATTTATTTCACGAGGCACAGGAGAGAGCCCATAAACATCCATAAAATGATTTATAACCTGTTCTGCTATGAAGCAGTGTATTGAAAAAAAGCCAGTCCAGAACTGCCTTGAAAATGTGAATCAGTGGTCCAGTATTCCCTGTTTTATATAAGCCACACAAATAGCTTTGAACTCTAACTAGCATTACTTTTGTCTATTCATTCTCTTTTTGGGAAAGTAAATTTGGCCATGATAGTGTAACTAACTGTGCTGAACTTTCTGCCAGAGAAAAAATTCAGTATACAGACAAGAGTTCATCTCTTTCTACAATTAAATAGAAGTTAGTATAACAAATAAAAAATGCCACGTGTCAGACACCCAAGAAAAGAGTCCACAAACCATGCAAGGACTTTCCTTGACAATCAGTTTCACTCGGAAGAACAGCATCAACCCTAGAAATGCAGCCACTTCTAATCCTGGGGTACACTGCTGAGCACCAACATGGTCTCATCGCTTCCATTTCCCTGAGATCTGCTTCAGATCACATCCCTGGAATCCTGTGATTTGGAAGTCCTCATCTATTATTTCCTGCTTTACTACACTTTTAAAAACAAAGTAAGGAGGTTTGTTTCTTTGAACAAAGACCAAGGCTGATACGAAATCAGGGTGACCCCATTTTAACAATGTAATCAGAATATATTGCTTTCTTCTGCTTTCCTTTTCATTTTAGTCACTTTGGAGCCATAGGCAGTTTTTGTATTCTTCTAAGAAACCTGGTTAGTATATTCTGCAGGATACATGGTTTTAGTCCAGTTTCCCAGTATATCTTCTGTTCCTCTCAGACTCATTTTCTGCCTCTTTTTAATTGTTTGTCTCATAACAGGCAAGTCTCTTCCTTAGAAATGTCACTCACGGGCCTTCACTGCTCTGTGAACCAATGCTGACTTTGTGCCAGCAGTCTTGTTTTTTTTAATAACTAATTTATTCATTACTCCAGGCTAAAGTGGCTTTTATTATCAAATAAATAAGCTGAACTGATTTCCTCTTTTATCACAGAGTTCTTATCTCAGGGCTGACCTTGTTGGGGGAGAAGTCAACCTGTACCAACACACTGAGTGTCAGACCTGCCCCCAGTGTGGCTGACAAATCCCCTCTAAGTGACCATGGGAGCTGTACCTTACTTTGGGGGTGCATTCCAGTGTGACACTGAGGTCAGCTTTCCTGCACAGACAAACCTGAGGAAGATATTTCACTGAAGCTTATGTTGTTGTGTTAAAGAACCAAACAGAATCACCCTGCTCACACTTTTAAAAGCTTCTCTGCTTTACAGTGTCCCTAGAGGGGAATTCTGAAAATACAAAGCAGCATTTTAGAAGCCCAAGTTTTTGCCTATACCCAACATCTTTGCTGTGTGTGGGAACACACTGGATAAAGTGAGCCCAGACAGAACACAAGGCAACTTCTGTGCTCTGACATATTATGTATTTTAAATTTAGATTATAAATAAATCATTGTTTGTCCTGCTACACTAGGTTCATAGCATTCTTTACATGTTATTCTTGATAGCAAAGAAGGTTGTGTTATTTCTGTAAAGATTTTATATGTGCCCCACTTAAGCTAATGATGGCAAAGGCACCAATCCGTCCAATTAGTGGAACTGAGAGTTCTGACCTTATATTGCTTCCATTCTCTGCTAGAAGCTGCCTGCCAATGCTTCACCTGGTCCTCTGGGAACTCCTCATGCTCTTAATTTTCACGAGAGGTAGCAATATATTCCTTTTAATGACACAGAATTAGAGAAGGACACTGTGAAAACTAGACCCTTTTATAATATACTTTCTTTCGTCTTTTCAGACTTCAGTAAACAAGTGAAAATTTCAAGTTCCTTCTCTTCACAAAATGTATTTTCACCACAATGCCATGACACACTCTGCCACTGTTCAGCATAACTGCAATAACTAAAGTGAAAAAAAGAAAGGAAAATGAAGAGCCCTTAGCAGAACACAGAAAAAAAAGAACTAATACAAATGGAAAGGCAGTACCAGACCTCTTTATTCTAGCTAATACAATTATTGTTTAATGATAATAATTTATACCTCAGTAAGACACACAGGGTTACCACTGACAGCAATGCAGGTTCCTGTAACAGGAGACAAAATTATATCCGTGCATTTACATAAGCACAGCAAAAATCACACCTTTTTCACCTTTCTTCTCAGATAATCCCATACCAACATCATTAAACTAATCTACATCCCTGGCTTGAGAAAAGTAAAAACTCTCTGCAATTAGCCATTTCCTCTGAATGAGCTCTGAAGCATAATCTGCATTTTTATTCACATTGACTTCCTTTGCTAAATACACAGGGATATGTGTTTCAATAACTGAAATCAGTGCATTTGCTCTCAATTGCACTGCTCAGTTCAGACCAGTGTTTATTTAACTGAACAAGCATTCCACAGCAATTTGTGACAACCAAGATTATCATCTGACATCCCTGAGATTGACCCACAGAGACACACTCACTAAACTATTTTGAACGGTAAGTTTGGCAAATTGAGAAAAACATTTACACATCCAGTGACTCAGAAAGAACTTTCTACTTATGTGGGCAAGGGCTTTGCACAATAAAATTACTGTTTCCCCTATCTGCTGAAAATCTCATGCATCCCAGTATCCTGTGGACCTATTAACACACACAGTGCACCATTATACTCTGATCACCCACTACATATCCAGATTTTCTTTCCTTTCCTATCACTTCTGATGAGAAATCTATAATTTCTGGTAGAAACATTTGGTGTGAATCTTTAAATGTTCTTGTGCTTTATAATACTAAGTTTCATCCTAACTTTAAAAAAAGTTTTCTAATTCTTTCCATATAATATTCTGATTTTTCCCTCAGTAAAGAATGCTTTATAAGTTTGCCTCAGCAGCTTTCATTAGTATATGTCTATTTCTTGCACCAAGGGTCACTAAAAGTATGAAAACGTGAAATATAACCAATCTAAAAACTTGGAGTAACTCCACTGGGAGCCATTAGGAACAGCCTCAGCAGCATAATTATTCTCATAACTAAGCACAAAAAGAGAAGAAAAGGCTTTTATTTATTCTTTCTATATACAAGGACAGAAAATAAGGCATCACATAAAAAACAAGCAGGTAATAAAAACAAAAAAAATCTTTTACATTATGGGCAAGTTTCCACAAGCTACAGTTGAAGCAGATGCTTAAAAATAGCCATAAGATCATTTAGGTGATTACGACAGTGGGCAATTAGCTCAATTCAGGCACAGGTCACACACTTATCACACACAGAGATCAAACTGCAGTGCGAGACCAGCGCCAGCTTTCTGTTCTCAGCACGGTGTTTTTAAACTGGCTGCTGTCCCCCACAGTAACACAGACCTGCAGCAACCCAGCCCGAGCGAGGGAGGAACGCACGCTGCAATAACTTACAATTTAGTGGGCAATCAGCTCCTACAACTCAACTTAAGCATCCTCATGAGAAAAGGCTACGGGCGAAGCCTCTGCATGGCGGTTATAAGGGGGAGGAGAGGGAGAAAGTTATGACATGGGGACACTTTCATTGCATTAGCTCTTAATAGCGTCGCTCTGTATTGCCAACAGCTCCAAGCATTACAAAAAAGCTCTTCCTTTGTCATTATCTGCTTTATACTGGTTTAAAGCTGGTTTGAAGCCAAGGTTCAGAAACCTTGCATCAGGGAAAAGCTTACAGGAGAGCACAATGATGATCAGGATCTGTACTACACACCATAAAATCGAGACAAAGTGATTTCCTTTGTCACTTTTTTAATGTCGCCCTCCTTATTCTGCCACTTCACCAAGGTTTCATAGCGGCATATCTATACACACAGTAGCAGGTGAGATTTTCTGGCCCTGCATCAAGCAGCAAGCTTTGCTCAGCTGCTACTATTCCCTTTCCCTGCTTCGTTAGTCCTAGGAAGATGGCTGATCTGACAAATCAATAATTTATGGACCTCTGAAATGTTATAAATACTCTATTTCTGTAAGCTTTGTGCTTAACTGTGCAGCTAGGGGAGATTTGCTATCAATCTCAGAAGAGTGAGTTGTTACAGCATGTACAGCTAAAGCTTTAAACAACACCTGGGGTTTGTCCAACCAAAAGCAGGGCAGTGACATCCAGCAGACTGGGACGTAGCAGTAACTCCTAATCCCTTCCTTTGCACAGCTCCAGGGAGAGTTTCTTGTTCCCACCCTCACAAACATTGTCAGCTGGGCACCAGACACAAGACGGAGATCTTCAAATGCATTAATTGCAAGAAATACATAAGCAGAGCAAAAGAAGCTGGAATTCTCCTTTGTTCAGCCTTTCAGTTTTTAGTTTAAGAGGATCATGAAGTCTAAAAGTTTTGTTTCCATCTTCAGGTGTCATAAAAAGCAAATAATATGTAATAGTGGAAGCCAGATGGGAATCAAACACAGGCCCTTGAAGAAGTGTCAGGGATTTTTTGTGAAATGTGAGGAGAGAAAACAGGAGGAAGGGAGAAAATATTCTCCCTCAAACTGACATTTTGATGATGCTCCAGGCAACTTCATTTAGGCTTTAGCTGCTGCCTTGCTGAGCAGCCTTTGATGTTGCCCCAGGCAGTTCTCATCTAGCCTTTGGCCTCTCCTTGGTCAGACATCTTTTGGTGCCATTTCTGATTTGTGTGAGATCTTATCAATTTTGTATGTATATATGACACTTTTTGTCCATCTCACAATCATGCAAATCTTCGACACAATCTTAGGCTTCGTCTTTTAATTTAATTTACATCAATGGGTTTTTCTTTCTTTACTCCCTACAACTGACTCAGAAAATCCCACTCTTTCTGCCCAATGGAATGCTTCACGTGCTTTGATTTGTTTGTCTGTGATTTTTTGTGGTTTTTTTTTTNTTTTGTTGTTGTTGTTGTTTGTTTTTTTTTTTTTTTTTTTTTTTTTTTGTGCAGGGTGGAGAAATATGCTTTCTTTGTATTTATCTCATTTCATACTCAAAACATTGAGTGCGTGTCTGTCAGAAACAGATATTCCACGCCCTTCTACTCCAGGCAATTTATCTCGGCCTTATCGAGCAGGGCTGTGAGAGATTTAAAATAAAATGGCTGCTGAGGCAGTGAACACCTGCTGATTACTCCTGCATTAACAGAAAGAGTAGTAAAAAGCTGCCAGCAGATCTCTTCTTCCCTCGTGATACCTGAACTTAGTTCTTCCTTGACTGCAAAAGACCTGAATTTAGATTAGACTAAATTTAGATTAGCACTGAGGTATCATCATTTCAACTAGTTTGAGTAGGAGGAGAGAAAGGTTTGACCAATCAAATATTCCTAGATCTTTTTTTCTTCACATTTATACTGTCCATTTTCATTCCTCACATTTCATACACATTCCTTTTGATCACACCCTGTGACTTTTCAAAGCGACAGACCAACTTCAAAGAACCTTCAAAGAATGTCTAACTATCAAAAGGTCTCCTTAATTTTAACCTTAAACAAATTGTATTGCATACACAAATCTATCTTCAAATTTATATGACAACTTTCCCAGTGCCACACCACGAGACCAGAATCACTGTAATGGACATTAATTCTGCAAAGGGACCACAGCAGGCATTTGGAGCTGCTCTCAGAGTAAGGTGCATCTATCTAAACAGCTGCTGAACAACAACTGCTGTACTAACAACGCTCCACAGGTGAAGTTTGGTAGTTTGTTTTTCTTGGTTTTTTTATTTCTGAACAAGCTTATTCAGGGAGAAAAAAACTGATCAACAATGCAAAACCGAGAAGGAAATGTAAACCCTAAAGTTACAAGTTTAGTAGCACTGAGTTTTCAGAGCATAAAAATGATGCAAGATGGCATAAAGATAACATAAAGATACAAAGAAAGATAACATTCTGGTGAAATGAAATTGCCCGGGGTGACCAACATCTTAGCAAAAAAGCCATCCAAGTTCTGCAGTTTATCTCTACAGAAAACAAACACGAGAATGAATTCTACACGGAGAAAGGCACTGCACATAACCAAAAGCATTACAATACCTTTCATCTACTTCATAATGCTGCAGCCCTGACATCTTACAGCTTTTGTACTAATGCAAATGAACTTTTAACTTGCAGAGGACAGGAACATTAAGCACTATAAATTTTCATGAGGCTAACGCTCATATGAATGCTCAAAAACAATCAGAGAGGTCTGTTTGGATGGTTTACACAATGCCACACTGGCATCTTACTTTCATGTTTGGCTGGAAAATGCTCAGTGTTGATGCTCAGTAACATAAGCTGAACAACAGTTCTCAAAGAAACACCTACGCACCAGAATGCGCTTAGTCATGTTAAATTAAAATTACTCTTTTTTGAACTCTGATAAACGAAAGTATCTTTTTTGCTCTAATACTTTAATGTTTTATTCATGTTCTAAGCGTGCAGGACACCTGCTAGACCAGGTTGCTCCAAGCCCCTTCCCTGGGGCCTTGGACACTTCCAGGCTTGGGGCATCCACAACCTCCCTGCGCAACCTGTTTCAGTGTGTCACCAATCTCAGAGCAAGGAATTTCTTCCCAATATTTAACCATAACTTCCCCTCTTTCAATTTATACTCATTTCTCCTTGTCCTATAACTACTGTTCCATCACAGTACCTCGTTTTGTCAAAAAGCTCCAGAAGTAGCAAGCACATTTTACCAAACATCTTTGAGAACAGCCCTCCAGTCAGAATAATATATTGCTTGGGATGAGGCCGTAACTACTAAACAGCTGAGCTGGGTTAACGAATTTGAAATTTGCATCATTGCCAAAACTCAGAATCCTTAAAAATACTCCACAAAAAACCCAACAAAAAATCCTAAATCCCACACCAGCTAACAGACCCTTCTATAAATATTATCCCAAACCCTCACTTTTGTGGCAAACCACAAAATACCTCCTTTAGCTCTACCAGCACTCGTTCAGTTGGGATCAGATCTTTTGTGTGATCTCATTGCAGGCTTCAACGCCCTCACGAGGAGGAGCAGAAGGGCAGGAACACAAGTCTTCATTCTCGTGACCAGTGACAGGACTTGAGGAAATGGCTGGGAGCTGAATCAGGGGAGATTTAGATTGGATGGCAGGAAAAGGCGGGCAACCCAAAGTGTGGCTGGGCACTGGAACAGGCTCCCCAGGGCAGTGGGCACAGCTCCATGCCTTGTCTGAGCTCCAGAAACATTTGGGCAATGGTCTCAGGTATGTGGTGTGACTCTTGGGGTGTCCTGCTCAGGGCCAGGAGCTGGACTCGATGATCCTGATGGGGCCCTTCCAATTCAGCACATGCTATGATTCCACAATAATAATTTTGTAATCTGTTAGGTAACAGAAAATATGTTTCTGTAGCTCTTTTTCTCCCAAACGGCAATTATAAAACTTGTACTGTTAAAATGGCCTTCCCAGTTTTCTCTCCTCCCTACCTGAATACTGTTTATTTCCACCCCTATATTGAATGATAGCCCTCCTAGTTTCTATGAATTACCTTTGCTCCAGCATATAATTATGGTGTCCTCTAATTACTGCATCATCAGTAACTACAGCTACCATCAGTACAGTGAACTGAGTTGGGTAAATCATTATCTACTCAGGCTTAGATGTCACAAACGTGCTGGGAAAGAAATAAATTATAGATCAATAGTACTGGAACGGGAATGATCCATCCCACTTAATTAGAACTACCATATTTCAGTACAGTTAGCAACAGTTAAAAAGAAAATGAAAAAGTCAACTCCTTAAATAAATCTTAATAAGGCCAGTCCTTAAACTACCATTCTACAGAGATGGGGGATTTTAATGCACAATCATAAAATAATTTAGTGGCAATATCATTAG
Source organism: Oreocharis arfaki (assembly GCA_013398015.1). Taxonomy (NCBI): domain Eukaryota; kingdom Metazoa; phylum Chordata; class Aves; order Passeriformes; family Paramythiidae; genus Oreocharis; species Oreocharis arfaki. The sequence continues at coordinate 1,100,697 of VZRR01013060.1, forward strand.
CAACAGCTGAATTTCAAAATAATTCTTCATACAGCCAGTATGAACCACTAAAGCCTTGCACGAACAGATTGGGCTGGGTAGCTAGGAAATAGTTGTTAGGTTTCTAGAGGATAGTTCAGCTTAAATGTCTTCAAACATATCTCTGTGTTAAGTTTATCCCACATTTTGGGAAATTTTCAGAAGCTTGATCTGGTTAAAAGGGTTGACTAGAGCAGGTATGCATCTACCAGTGTATCCATCCGTACAAAACTAAATCTAACCATTGGAAGCTGTAAAAAGTCAAGTGTGAGACTGCTATTATAAAATACAATAAATCTAAAAGAAAAAAAAAAAAAAACTAAAACAAACCACCAAGGAAATCAACAGATATTTATTTACTTGTGCCAGTCATTAGTGGAAGACAGGCTCTCTCCTTCAGCCCTCAGCAATATATCTATGTGATATATCTATGTGATCTATGTGACATCTACTGTCCCCTTAACCTTGCAATTAACCCCCACCCCCAGAACAGCCCCTGGAGTGGATTCGGTTGTTGTCAAACACACGTTTTCAAACTGGAAGAAAAATCTATCTCTCAACCCATTTCTTATGACAAGCTGAAAAAAAATAATCTTTTCCCAATTCGAAACGGATTCAGGACTAAGACAAACGGAAAAAAAATTCATAAGCTCAGGAAAAGAGAAAAAAAAAGGGGGGGAGGGCAAAAATCATGCACTGCTCAAGAAATGGAAGAAATAATAAAGTGCATGTATTATCCTAAAAGCGACACATTTCTCTTCTATTGTTTTTACACAGCTCAGAATCACATCCTAAGAACAGCAAGAAAAAAACCACTTGAACTCCTTCAAGGTGTTTTGGGGTCCCACGGGTGTGTTTAAGGGGGTCCGTGTCCTGCAGGGGAGGCACGGGAGCGCTCGCGTGTCCCCACAGCGCTTCAGAAACCCTTCCCCGAATCGCTCCGCTCCGGCCGAAACTCGCCAGCGGGGATGGCCACAGGGATCCGGCGGGTGGCCACACACCGGCTGAGCAGGACACAGAGCGGGACACAGAAACACTTCAGCGACGAACTGCACCAAAAGAGAACAAGAGTACGCCGAAAGAAAGCGAAAAGGAAAGGGGGAAGGAAAGGGGGAAGGAAAGAGGGAAGGAAAGAGAGAAGGAAAGGGAGAAGGGGAAAAGGAAAGGAGGGGCGGGGGGAAAAAAAAAGGAGGGAAAAAAGGGGAAAAAAAAAAAACCGGTGGGGGGGAAGGAAAGGAAGAAAAAAGGAAAGCAAAAGGAAACGCAGCCCGCAAAGCCCCTGAGGGCACCCAGCTCCGCGCCTGCGTCACCCCCGCTCGCCGGCGCGTGACGTCACCCCCGCGCGACACCGCGGCGCCGTGACGTGCCGGGGCG